>CAUYQV010083118.1:0-59970 GCA_963574575.1 Galagoides demidoff | reverse complement strand
TTTTTTTTTTTTTGAGACGGAGCCTCAAGCTATCCCCCTGGGTAGAGTGCCATGGCATCACAGCTCATAGCAACCTCCAACTCCTGGGCTCAAGCGAGTCTCCTGCCTCCGCCTCCCACGTAGCTGGGACCACAGGTGCCCGCCACAACGCCCGGCCATCCTTTGGTTGCAGCTGTCGTTGTTTGGCGGGCCAGGCTGGGGATTCGAACCCGCCACCTTAGGTGTACGTGGCTGGCGCCCTAGCCGATTGAGCCACAGGCGCCGAGCCGAAAATTTAGATTTTAACAGTATTTTTCAAGACCATTTGTCCAGATTCCATCTATTCATCTTTAACAATAGCACATTCCTTAGAGTTTCTGTACATTTTCTCTAAAGACAATAAAAACTCTAAGTCACTAGGCATAGGGGTAGTGTTCATACCATGTCATAGTTATATATTCTCTGGCAAAATAAGTTCTTTGGATGCCTTTAATGTAAAACACCATTTTGAAACTTTGTAAAATCATACACAAACATGAGATATTATTTTGTTTACTATTCTACCTCTGGAACTAGAAACTATGAGCAGGAAAGAAATGACGGCAAAATAACCTATTCTTTCCATTTCTCCAACTCTTACTTCACATTCAGATCAAATTATTGGAACTGCCATATTTTGTCAAGGATGCTCTAAGCAGAGGTGAAAACTTGAGATAGAGAGAAAAGATAAATAGAAATTGAAAAGGTAGAGGGAACAAGACGAGGAAGCTGGGGCACACCAGAGACCAGGAGATAGGAGCAGCCAAGGGGTTGGGTGAGTGTTTCAAAAAGGAGACTTTCCTACAGAGTACTAAGGACAACCAGAGGGACCCAGAGCGTGACACCAAGTTGTTGGCCTGACTTCAAGGGGGTAGAGCAGGTTGTTATGCAAAATACCTCCTGATTCCACTTTCAGCAACCAGGTTTGGAGGGTTTCTAAACTGTGGGTCCGACCCTGGAAGCAATTTCTGACAGTTTCACTTAGGAGCCCAGGTCATGGCTTTCATTCCTGGGAGGGCCAATTATCTCTGCTCTGACAAAAACAAACACACTTCAGTCCTTGGGAGACCTCTCAGAAAGCAATGCCCAACATTAATGGGTCAGTGAAAGTACCTTTGGATATGAAGACACCAAAGATTTCTTTTCTAAAATTACACACAGCCCCAAACCCTGCTGGTAGGCTTCATGCAATAATAAACAACTTCTGTAAAAGCAAGTGCACGGAAGGCAATTCTGTTTTCAGGAGCTGATACTTAAAAACAAAAGACAATTAATTGCTGCCTGCAGCACATCTTGGATGTATGTGAGCCTAGCAAGTATATCAACTGTTTTAGATATGTGGGTCACTATGAAAGTTTTGAGACAGGCTGTGTTATGGTCCGTGATTTCACTTCCAAGAAACACAGTCGACAGCGTCCTTTCTGAATCAGTCGACAGCGTCCTTTCTGAATCACCCGTGCAGGTTTCAACTTGCTTGACTTAGTGGGAGGGCTTCATTTGTTTCCATACATGCAGATTTTACACTTCTTGATCTTTGTGTATCTCACAACTTTCATAATGACCTACATAGAGGATGTCTGCTTAATGATTAAGTGATGTGAACTGACTCTAATCCTATTTACTTTCAAATATATATATATGTGTGTGTGTGTGTGTGTGTGTGTGTGTGTTTTCTCTAAGAGGAAAACATGGTGAGGGAGAGAATTCCATAGAATCTTCCTGGTGTATTAAAATGAGTTTATTCTTAATTTTAAATTTTTAATAAACGTGAGAAATGTTCGTTCTTCGTTCTCCATCTTCCACCCCACCCATACTCACCCAAACTTTCACATCAGTCTCTCCAAGAATTAGAAAAGTATTTCAGGGACTATCTTACTCAGCTAATCACTAGATAAAAATGTAAGGGCATTGAATAAATGAGAGGTTATACTTTATCTTCATGACGGAAAATAGGATCATGAGAAGCCAAATTGGCTTATTTATTTGGAGTCTTCACTCTGCTGCTTTGATGGGCCTGGGGTGTGGTATCAGAGGCACTGGGTGGATACCTGACCTCATCTCCACCTGTGAAATCTATAAAATTCCTTCTCTCATGTACCCTAATATTTGGCATTCCTACTGTACAGATGATGAAGCCAATAAACTGAGGTCAAGGAAGGCTATTTACCAAAAACTAGATGGCTAATGATCTGGGGTGGTGGGAACAAAAATCCAGATTCCCTGCTGCTAGTGATTTGAATTTCAACTATAGCTTCTGTCCCTCTCATTCACACAAAACCCTAAGTCTGGGGTGCCACAGGATTCATCTGTGTGCGTCTGATTTGCTTATAAGCTGTAATATAATCATTTTTGCACATTCTGCTACTCCCACCCTGTCTACTCACGAGACCTGTGGTCTCCATCCCTCCCTTAGGAACAGTGAGCGCCTGATACAGTTTGAGACATTAGATGCTTTGCTTCATGACTCTGGGATTCCTGCACCTTACTGTGGCTTCCTGTCGTAGACCATCCACACTCCTAACAGAACACTGAGTGGTGGTGACAGCCTCCCCTGAGACCTCTCAACTGCATCTATACTATAAATTAAGTCCACAGTTTGGCTCTCCTGCTGGAAGCGGGACATGTGGTGTCTTTTCCAGTTACATGTAGGGAAGGTGTGCCGTTTCATAAAATGGTTGTGAGATTCAGTGCAGGGTGAAGAGTTCCTCGATACACTGTCTGGCGTGTAGTAAATAGTTAAAACTAATGCTGTCTCCTGCAGCCATCTTTCCAATTATTTTAATGGTCTTAGAATGCCTTCCTTTGTTCAAGCATTCACTTCTTCATTTGAAACTGCTTACAGAAGGTCTGTCCTGTGCCCAGCTCTCTGCTAGGCATTGAACTTCTGCATCGTGGCCCATGAAAGTGACATGAGATTACCCGGTACACCAACTACTTTGGATTCTCCCCTCCTGTAGCCTGGGTCTCTGATCTTCCCTCTTCGCCCAAACTCCCCATCTCTGTGTTTCACTGTCCCAAATCTGTCATTTGTTCTTAGGAGAGGAATTGGAAAATTGAGATAAACTCACAGAAGAAAATAATAAGATAAGGAATGCAAAGCCAGAAATATTGGAGAAGTATAGAACAAATACAGAAATGGAGTATTCAAGAGGTAGAATTTTTGACTATAGAGAAATTATCACTCTCACCTTGACTCATTTTTATAATCACTAACTTACTAGCTGGAGACAATAGTTGTATTTGCCTCACACTGTGGCTGTGAGGACTAAATGAGATAATAAATACATAATTTCAATAGTAAGAATTTAACAAATATTGATTTTTCAATAATAACAACTATTATCCATAATAACTATTACCTAAACATCCACATTTCTGTTATTTCTGGAACTTGAAAGTAAAGAACAGAAGTTTCCAAAGTGTTAAACAAATGCTCATGGGGCAGCACCTGTGACTCAAAGGAGTAGGGCGCTGGCCCCATATGCCAGAGGTGTGGGTTCAAACCCAGCCCTGGCCAAAAACTGCAAAAGAACAAAAAAAGAAAAGAAAAAAGAAATGCCCATGCAACTACATAAAAAATAATAACTTGCTATTTCTTGAATTATTTATCTAAAATAAATTTATAAATAAAGTATCTATTTAATATTCAATGACCAACTGCATTTGATATATAATCAATATTACAGAAAATTAAAAAATGTTAACCTTATATTTATTTGCTTTATTTTATAAAGCATTAGAAAATCATCCTACATAAAGTAATGTAGGTGCTCAGAGATTGTGTTTTATTTCGTTCAAAAAATCTTGTCACTCTAGATTTTTTGAGCAAATTTAGTTTTAAAAATATCAAAAGGACAAAGCATTAATAGCAATCATCTCAACTTCTTAAAATAGACTTTTAAAAATAATATAAAATTGTGTTTTTCTGTTGTATAGGTGTTTAGTTCTTTACCTACTGGTTACACATTAGTATTGTGTATATCAGGTACTTGTTTTCCCATTCTTGTGATACTTTACTAAGAACAATGTTCTTCAACTTCATCCAGGTCAATACAAAAGATGTAAAGTCTCCGTCTTTTGTGTGGCATGTAATATTCCATGGTATACATGTGCCACAATTTATTAATCTATTCATATGTGGATGGGCACTTGGGTTGATTTCATGACTTTGGTGATTATGAATCAAGTATAGGGGGAGGGAGAAAAAGGAGGAAGAATGAGGGGGAGGAGGGAAAAGGAAGGAGAGAGGGAGATTGGTAAGTTCTCACCTAATGCGCACAGTATAAAGGTCCCCAGCACATTCCCTGGGTGAAGGACTCAACTACACCTTGAACTTTACCTGACTATTGCCAACAATATAACCTAATCATTTGCACTCTCATATGAATCTGGAATAAAAAAAAATTGATAAAATCATAAAAAGGTGACATTTAATGCTAGATAGTACATTAATATAACATCCTTATGTCAGTAACAGGAACAATCCTAGATATAAAAATATAATAATTTTGATTTCTTCTCTTCATATGCTTTATGCCTGGTAAGATAGACTGAAGAATTTTGACATTTATAATTCAGCCTTCTTTTTTTTCTTTAGATAAAAATGACAATTTTCAGTTAAGATTATCTTATAATGGTACTATAATGGCTGTTGAAATATGAAAAAAATACAAAATCAGTTATTTTGAGTACTTCTGAGTACGAGAGCAAAGGAGGTGTGTTTGTGTGGTCTGTCTATTTTGTGTACATAAAGCCATCCACGGCAAGTTAATAATGTATGGCCTATCTCCACTTACAAATGATTATCTGGTTAAAAGCTATAGGTAAGATAATTGTAGTAGTTTGTTGAAACACCAGTTCATCACTCTTCATCATTTTTTTTTAATCAACATTTCTTACAATATCCAGCAGCTGGAATGAGATCTGGCATAGAATAGGTGCTCAAGCAAGTGTCTGTCAAATGGACGCTAGTCTTCTAGCATGTCGATGTACATGCAACTCAACTTCAGCGTTAGACTTGATACCACTCATTTCAGGTTCCTCCTTAATTTGATCCTCATTTAGAAATGAAAAGCAGGTTAGGAAGGCCAAGGGAATTTGGGCTCATGGAAAATGGTGAATTAGAATGGTGACCCAAAGTGGAATAATAACAAAACTTTATGGATATATTTTTAACCAAATACATTTCTATAGGCCACAGATTACAAACTCAGTATAAAAAAAAAAAGGAGTGCCTTTTTTTTTATACTGAGTGGTTTATTGTGGTTTATTGGAGTGTTCATGTTATGACTTAAGTCATTAGCAAAGTTAGTGGGCCATCTGAGAATTCTATTCCCTTGGAAATTCTCCTACTTTATGATAAACACGGTATTTTCTGGACTGAGTCTCAAATATTATATACATTTCCTTAAGAGTGTTTAATAAATTTGACCAAGCTTGTATGAGCATCAAGAATGTTCTACAAATAAGGTACATAAAAATAGAACAACATATTCTTACAAAGGCTAAATATGTTGTAATAAGTTTCAAATTCTATTCTTAACTTACTGTGTTACACATTTTTTTTGAGGGGCACCTCATTTTAAATGAAAAGGCAAGTATAGACTTTCAGATACTGGCAGACTATAAATGTATCATCGATTATAACCATCTAATTATAGACTTTTTCTTGTTAGTAGTTTTGAAATAAAAATATATATAAATCCTATTTAATCAATTGTCCATTCATCAATAGAAACAAAAGAAATTTTTAAAACGAGGTAATAATATAGCCACAAAACTCCATGACTTTGTTAATGTAAAAAAGATAAAGGACAGGCTGTTTGCAGTGGCTCACACCTGTAGTTCCAGCACTTTGGGAGACCAAGGTGGCAGTAATGCTTGAGACTAGGAGTTTGAGACCAGGCTGGGTAGAAGGACCCCCCATTGCTACATAGAATTTTTAAAAATAGCCAGATGTAGTTGTGCACACATATACACCAGGAGTGTAGGGTAAACCCCACAGCTGTGTGCTCCTTCACAAACTATGTGCTCCCTTTAAGCTACAGAGGCAGGTGGACAGACTTCTGTGGAAGGCAACTCTGTCGATGACCCAGTATCCCTGGTCAGCATGGAACAGGGCCTGGGGATTAGGGCATAAAAACCCATCTCCAGTGACTCTGGCCATGTGGCTGTTAAGCCTGCAAAGAAGGGGCTAAAAACCTTTCTGCAGAGACACAGCCTAAGGGTTGATAAGTGAACTCTTATCGGAAAACTACGTAGGCCTCCAGATTGCCAGAGACAGAAGCCATAAATCTGCTTTCTATAATATAATTGGTGCACAGTGTAACTTCAAGGTTTTACTCCCCTCTTGATAGTCTCAAGTCTTTAGACAAACTCCCTTTTGCAGCTCTCTCAAAGTTTTCAAACTTTGTGTCTTTTTGAAGGTTGAACTAACTTTAGAAGATAGTATGAATGCTTTGCTTATTAATTAATAATGTCTACGTGATCAGCGAACTATAAAAGATGGTCTTGAACAATAAAGCTTTGCTACTTGCCATCAGCGGGTAGTCTCTCTTTTTCACTATAATAATTCCAGATGTGAGACTGCACCTGTGGTGACGCTGTCTGTCTCTCGTGAAACCCCAACACAACAAGGAGGCTGAGGCAGAAGGATGACTTGAACCCAGGAGTTTGAGGCTGCAATGACCTATTATATGATGATGCCACTGCACCCTAGCCTGGAAGACAGAGCAAGATCCTGGCTCAAAAAAAAAAAAAAAAGATGGAAAGGCAAATTAAAGTCAATTGTGGTAGTCATTAATTTCTCTCTGATCAAATCTGGTTAAACAGCCATCTGGGTTTAGAATACATTCAACAACATAAAATAAAATCTGATCCTAGAGGTCATTCCACATTTTCTAACTTTGGAAAAATAACAGGACTCAAAATTCGTTTACAACATGACTTAAGTCTTCTTTTCTAAGCTACTTGTATTCACATTCTTTTGTCGAAAGCATTTTAACAAAAGGCATGTGGATGACGATGAAGCCCCAGCTAGAGGACAAGTAGAGTAGGTTTTTTATAAGGAATCCATGGAACAAATACCACTCAAGGAAGCATTATTAATGTTTAGTCTGTGAAGATGACATACATGTTCACTACACATCCCAGGCATCTGCTGATGAAGAGCCATCAGTAAGTCACAAAGGAGAATATAGATGAAGCTGAACAGCACTGCTCAGGATCAGCCAATAATAGACTTTTATCTCTCTACGACAAAAATCAACCAATGAGACGGCACGTTTAACGACCAGTTGCAATAAACTGGTTAAAATATGCTTAGAAAGAGGAGGGGAGAAGATTTTAATGCCTATATTTTGAGAAATGTTTCTGAAAAGTTAAAGCTAATTGCCGAACTAATTATGCTTCTCTTGAATTTCTTATACAGAAATGATGTGCTTCCAGATTAATTAACTTTACTTCCAAAGAACTGGGAGTGATTCCAAATTTTGACTGTCAGATTACTCTACTTCCACAGAAAATATTCCTTTATGTCCTGCCCTTCGGCAAAGATGTTGGAGATCCTATCATAGAGGATCAGTGGAAATGGAGAAATCATCTCTGTCTTAATAGATCTTCTGACTTCAGATTGTGAGACGTAATTCTTTTTGGCCATCCAAAATGGGTTGGAAGATTCAAAAGCAAACAAACCCCAAGGACTATCCAAGCCCTGTTAACGGTAGTTCTATTTGCTTCCCATTTTACTTTACCCCAAAGCAGTAGTATTCTCTCATGACCTGGGGCATTGTTGTGGTGTTTTATACGACTTTCTTTCTAAGCCTGGGTATTTTTCTTTTTTACCTCTCAAATCAAATAAAGTGGAAAAGCCCGTGTGCTCTCTCTGCTAAGCCTCCTCCATATGAACACCGAGTCCAAGTTCAGTGCGCCGGCCAGTGTGTAAGAAATCTACGTCCCTTTGGCTCCTTCTTTTGTTATAAAATTCCATGCTAGATTTTCTGCCTAAAAAAATGAATAAACATCCTAATAAATAATCAAGTTATAAAAGCTACTTTTTATGAGCTTTGCTGCTCAGGGCATATTCTGGGACCAGTGATATTTTATTAAAAAAAAAAAAAAGTTGAGATTGTGCTTTGGGAACAAGCACAAAAGATGCTCCATTGCCTGTGAATTTTTGTGTTCTGATCTTCCCAACACTCTTCTTGCCCTGTACCAGGTCCACAGTTGCTGGATTTAATCTCAGCTGCTGAGCTAAGGGAACTAGTCCCATCCTTGGTTACGAGTAATGTTTTCCTGGTAGAGATAGAGAAAGAGACACAAAATTGGTCGATTCTATTCGCAATTGGCTGGGTTCATGAAAGTGGGACCAGTAGGGAATCGATCTTTGTTTTCAACAGAAAAGCCATTCTCTCTTATTTTTAAGGGGAGACAATAATACATAATTAAATGGGGCAGTCATGACCTGGGGCAGATGGCAGTAGCCGTCCAGTGGAAGACACACTGTCTGGAATAATGATTCCTGCTGAGTAGCACTAATTCTGGGAATTAGGAGAGACTGAGGAAGCTTTCTCCGAAACTATATGAATTTAAACCTCCTGAAATCGTTCTGGAGCATGCAGATGCAAAAACACACACAGAGGCCATTGGCACTGACTGCAAAATATAAATGCCACGCAGCAGCAAGAAAATACAGCAATGTTTGGGATCCATAAGAATATCTGGTAGCTTCTGAGAGTTGACACGGGGCCAGATATTACGCTAAATTCTTTGCAACATTATTCGAATCCACATTTTGCAACATCTCAGAGGTACCTAATACCATTTCTGCCTTCTTAAAAATAAGAAAATTGAATCATAAAGAAGTTGCAGAATGCGCCTGAGATTACACTGTAAAATTGCCACATACGGTCTTTGAACATGAATGTACAAAAAGATAAATGGAGCAAATGAAAAGCCCAAAAACTACTTTATATGGAAAAATACGTCTAATCTCAAATGATTAGGGAATGACAGATTATTCCACAAGTGTTGTTGGGTTAAATGAATAGCCTCTGGGAAAATATTAATAGAGACAGAGCTGGACTAAGATCAATTCCAATGGATGAAAGCTGTGAAGACAATATAAATAAATATAAAAAATCCCAAAGCCATTCAATGTTTATAAATTATACTAAATAAAATTTTTAAATAATTCTACTGTAAAAAATACAAAGGTTTCTATGATTCTAAAATGCATTCTTTTGAACCATTAAGATAGGTGCCCCTTCTTCCCAAAATACCTACTTACTGATATAAATTATCATGGTAATAAAAGGGAAAACATAAAAAACATTCGAAAATCAAATCAAGAAATCTTTTCTTTTTCTCCTCTCAAGTATAGAATAAAAGCTATTTTCCTCTACTTTACTGTGTCCAAAACATTTATGAGGCAAAATAGTCAGAGGGTACCAACCAGTATCAGACAACTAGATGCAAAATATTGAAACTGGAGGAACCATGAAGATTATGGCAACCTACTCATGTTTCATAGATGAGAAAACATGGCAGATGACCTGCTGAAAGTCATAAGACTAATTAATACTTATGTTATACTCACATTAATACTTAGTTATATCATTCAACTGGGGGGTTTCTCCTATTTCAGACTGTCTCACACTAACAAGCAGAAGGAGCTGTGCGGAAGTTGGAGTAATAAATCTTGACACTGGTCTAACAGGGGATCTAATAATAATAACAGCATGTACCAAATCTTCTTGTAAGGTTATTTTTTTTAATCTTGATTGGGGAATTTGCACAGTTGCCAATATATGCATGGGAGGAAGGGGATGTGGCCACAAAGATGACCTGATGCTAATGTCCTCATATATTCATAGAATTCTCATTGGGGTACTAGTTGATGTCCTATTTTATGACTTGGTGATTTCCAAGTGAATAATTTAATTCACCATTATAAGTATACTATCTGTTAAAATATTAAAAACATTTCTGTTCTGATAATCAAATAGCTACCTCAAGTGTTGTGCTGTCTGTACACGCTGGTCCCTCCATGGGCCAGCTGAAGATCCAGGAACCAGTGGATCAATGTCTTGGAGCAAGAGATTTCCAGATTCTGCTCCATCATAATCAATTTCAATGGGTCAGTATTTACGCTGCTTATAGATTGTCCAATATTTTTGTCTCTAACAAATGTATATAAATGCAAAGATAAACCTGAAATCCAGAGATCAACAGAGAAAGAAAATCACTAGGCAGAAAAACTTTCAAACCAACTCTAAATTAAGAACAGAAAACATACTTCCAGGCGTACATTTCAGGAAGGGGTTTTATGTAAGAGATAGATGGAAAGAAAAGTAATAATAACAGCAACAATTGGTTCTGGATTGTCAGCCCATCTCAGCTGAAAGTATTCTACATAGAAATGAATTTGTTTTACTTATAAGTTCAGGACCCCATAACACACACCTATGTGCTAAAGAGGTCAGGACAGGCTGACTTCTCCTGCATAGTCGGTCAGAATCTGCACAATGTTCTGTACACTTGCACCCTCTGAAATAACTGTGTGCTTTCATTCTGAGCTATCTATTTTTGCATGGGTTGCTGATCAATATCCGCTATTTATACTTTCAAACATAATGGTAACTGAGTTCCTACTGGAGGTACCCTTCATCCCCACTTTGTCCAGATGAAGTTCAGTCATCAGCATTCTCCTACGTCTAGACTTACAGATTAAAATAACTGGGTTGGATCTGACATACCACTTCTGAAAGCCCTCACCCTCTGAATGAGAGACCAAGAGAAGCATGAGAGAGAGAAAGAGAGAGAGAGAGAAAGAGAGAGAGAGAGAGAGAGGTGATGGGAGAAGAACAGGAAGCAGTTAAAGCTTAATTCTTGAAAGCTCAAAGCCTCTTCATTAATTGTGGCTTTTCCTTTCATAGCAGTGGTGGCTACAGGGAGAAATTTAGTGATACTTTTCTTTGGTGCATGCTTTCTGTGAGAGAGGTGAGTGATGTGGAGGAATTTAGTATGTGCTGGAAATCAATCAAATACATGTAAAGGAAAATTGAAATGAATGGTGTTACCTATGCCATTTGTCATTACTTCCATAAAAAAAAAAAATTAATTGGGAAGCCATTAAGCAGCGATAGCTCCACTGCCTTGGGACCCTATGCAAGCACACCAAAGCCCAATGTAAATAGCAAAATAAAACTTAAGCTTAATCAGGCAGAAATAACAAACTAACCTCTAATTTTGGACTTTCCACCAGATTATAGAGCAGACACCTATCCATAATTAATTAAGTGGTTTCTGTACTTGGCTTCCGCTTTCAGCCCACACATGCACCAGCCCTCTGCCGAGGCTGCTAACACAGAGCTCTTTCAACCTCTTTTGGTCCTGAGTGTCGCCTGATTCATGAATTGTTCTTTACTCAGATAAACTCTGCTAAATTTAATGTGCCTAACTTTTTTTTTTACTTCTGAAACTTAAAAGAGTTTATTTCAGTGGCTCTATTCTATATCCTGAAATGGAGGAGCCTGATGCCAGGCTTTCAGGGCTCTACTTGTTTACTCCAGATTTTTTTGTCTTTTGTGGGGGGAATCAGAATTGGATTCCTGGGGGAATTATAGATCATCTCAGTGGGACTATGACTGCCTTGCAACATGATGGCTTTTTTCTATTTGGTCAAGAATTTCTGAGATCATTAATTGTGATAATTACATTATCTTTTACTATCTCTCATGTTTAAAATATTTCCAACATATGCCTCTCTTTGAGAGCACCGACAGGTTTCAGGGAGGGGTTCTACACAGTAAAATACCCCAACTGGGCAGCTCAGTGCTGGCATGTTGCCTTTCCTTGGTAACACATGGGTAATATTCTTGGAAATGTTTCTCAGACCTCTCCTGGTGGCTGCTTTTAAGTGTTATGCTTTATCCTCTGTCTTTCTGTCCCCAGGGAATCCAGCATGCATCTCAGTGAGTTCATTTTTCACTGGCATCTTGTCAAGATGGAGGTCGGATGTTAGCACAGATGAATACCTCTTGGACAGGTCTCTACATTGTGTTAGGCAGAAACATGCCTTTCTTTAAAGGCAAATTCTTCTCTTTCCTTGACCAAAAAATATTTTCTGTAGTTACTTCACAAGTATACGACTATAAAGCACAAATCCAGAGCCATTCATTCAGAACTTCTTATTTAGTTCTGTCAATGACTCAAATCAGATCTTTTCTCAGTGACATCACTGGGTGACAAACATTAGAGGGAAGCCCTACCTCACTTGGAGTTCTCGGGCCTGCTGGTGAATCAAAGGCACAAGCAGTCTGTCCTTAGAGGAGAATACATTTTAGTTTTAACTCCACTTGGATTTGTTCTTTATCTTTGGACTAGTTCCTGTTTAATTGTTCTACTTTTTCTTTTCCTCTGCAGTACAAGGAATAATAATACTTTTCTAAGTGCTCCAGAGTAGTTATCAGCCAAGAGCATGATCTCAATATATATATAAGTGAAGAATTCAGTGACTACAATAGTGAGTCAATGGGCAGAAATGGGTGCAATTTGCTTTGGAATATATCACACAATAATGCTGGGGATAGGAGGCAAATAATTATGTACATGTGCAAAATATACAAGGGGACCAAGTATGAACTAGCACAAGGTGAAGATGACACCTTTAAAATGGGAGATGACCCTTGTAAAGAGCAATCACACAGGGCCCTCAGTTAGTTCCAGCTACAACTCAAACACCTATACTAGTCCTAAATCTCAAATGTATTTCTTCCCTCCCACTACCCCCTGCCCATGTATTGGACAGATGTGTGAAACCAAAACCCAGGAAGGCTGAATGACACATCTAAGAATCTAATATCACATATCATTTGTTAAAAACTGAGAAAACAAACACACTACTTCCTCATAATTTCTATTCTCTTACCCAACTTGCAATTTTCTAAGCACACATCATTAAACAACACATACTTATTGGTACATTTGTTAATTTCCTATGTACTGTCCCTAGAATATTAAATAAGTCATTTTTGCTTGGTTTGGCTTGACACTGCATCATCTAGAAGAGGAATTAGCATATATCAGGATACCCTGTAAGTAATTACTGAATAAATAGATGGATGAATATTAGATGAAACAGAATATGCATTTCCCAATTTTAGTTCTACAGTTAATTCCAAAATACCACATTGTCTCCCTATGAAACCAGTTCACTGTTTATGCTCTGACATGAACTGCTTTAAAATGGAATCAAATAATGAATTTTGGATAAATGGCTTCTAGTTTTACTCTTGACCTAATTAGAAAGAAGGTAGACTCTTGACTTATTTTTGTCTACCATTCCAGTGGAGAATAATTTAGAATTTAAATTATTCTGAGTATGAAATAAAAAATGCTATATATGCATATATATCTATATGCATAGTGTGGAGTACTACTCAGCCATAAAAAGGGCAATCTACTCTTTTTCGTCAACCTAGAGTAGAAAACCACTCTTCTAAGTGAAATATCACAAGAAGGGAAAAACAAACACTTGTGCTCAATGCCAAATTGCAACTAATTGATGAACACTTAAGTGTATGTATGGAAATAAATCTCAATGAAAATCAAGCTAAGGGGAGAGGAAAAGGAAGGATGAGTAAATTTACACCTGTTGGGTTCAGTGCACACTATCTGGGTAAAGGGAACACTTATGTGAATAACTTTGGCTTATTCTGTACAAAAAGAAAGTAGGTAATCAAAGCATCTGTACCCCCTAACATTCTAAAATTTATATATATATATATGTGTGTGTGTGTGTGTGTGTGTGTATGTGTGTCTAAAAAGAAGGTATGCATAGATGGTGCTTGCTAGAACAGACTATGGCAAGATTCCATTTATGTAAGAAAAAAGTACCATATTGTTTCACATCACTTAACAATAACTAAGAGTTAAAAGAAGTTTGTCCTCCTTCGAAGACAGACACTGACTCATTTCAGGATACATTTGCCTAACTGGGAATTCCTGAAGCTCTGATGAGGGACAGTGGGTATGAGCTTGAGGGTATTATACATGTCCTATATTCCAAGCAATAGACTGTGTGCTTTACATCTATTATACTAATTAATATTTACAATAACTCTATGGGCTTCTCAGTTTATTGACAAGAAATTTAGACAAAAGGAGAGTAATTCCTTTGCCCGGGGGTCAGTCTCAAAATTGGTATATAGTAGATCTAAGTCATTACACCAGCCTTCAATATCTATGTTCATAAGTACCATACTGTACCATGCTAGCTGCTCAAAAAAGGATTTAAGCTGTCTACAGGAAAATCACACCTGAAAGATGAGTCAGTCCCCAATGTGTCCCCTCTTCCTTCCACATTTCCTGTTCACTTTCTAGGGTGCTAGTCCTTAAATAGTAGAAAAAAATACTTAAGATCTGTTCTAGCAATCTGCTTCTGACAACTGGGTTAAATTTGGCATCATGATCAGTTGACACAATGGAGGTCAGCATGCGTTCCATGGTAGTGGTGTTTTAATAGGCACTGAATGATGAAAAGATGCGAATATGATGTATGTTAAAAAAAAAAAAAAGCATGTGGCTCGGCACCTGTAGCACAGTGGTTACAGAGCCAGCCACATGCACTGAGGGTGGCGGGTTTGAACCCAGTCTGGGCCAGCTGAACAACGACAACTACAACAAAAACTAGCCGGGCGTTGTGGCAGGTGCCTGTAGTCCCAGCTACTTGGGAGATTGAGGCAAGAGAATCGCTTAACCCCAGAAGTTTGAGGTTGCTGTGAGCTGTGACAGCATGGGACTCTAATGAGGGTGACGTGGAGATTCTGTCTCAAAAAACAAACAAACAAAAACAAAAAAAAAATGTGAGATTTACTTTCCCTTACGAAGCTCATGACATGAAGACCAATAAGAAGTGATATTACAAAGTAAGCAGTGGTGTTCACAGCATTCATAGTTATTGTACACATTTAATAATACGTTTTAATGATTTGAATAAAAATTATAAAAATTTCTCTTCTCAATACATTTTTTTAAATTATCATAAAACAGTTCCATTTTTATAGATGTTTGTACAAAAATCGTCGTTTCCAGGATATGTTCAAACTTCACTTTTTATTTCTCCATGTGGAGGTATACATTACACCTGCTTTCTTGAGATTTCACTAAGCTCTACTCTTCTGGCTTCCAAATATAGGTATGTAAAAATATCATCTGCAGTAAGAATCCCTCTCTACTGGGCAGGTAAGAAAGGTGAACAAATCCTTCCAAATCCTTAAAGCTAAGTCATCCTTGTGTTCTTTAGTAACTGGCAAAATCTTTTTAAACCTTTCATACACACAGCAAGTAGTCTTCATTTTAATATATTTAGCCATTAATTATTCTAGTCTATAAAAGAATTTTTGGAAGCAATAGGATAATGTTACATAATCGTAGAGAAAGAAGTCACATGAGCCTACTGTACAGTTTTGGATATGTGCAAAAAACAGAGGTCTCTGTTACACCCTCTCTTATCTTTCTACTTACGTTTTATTATTGATTCAGTGAAGACTCTGTAATTTATCTCTCCAGTTCTGAACTTACATATGAATTTCTGACTTATATATATGATGACCTACTTGACATCTCCACTTGGACATCTAAAATGACCTCACTTTTAACCAAGGCCAACATCGAATGTTTGATTTCTCTGAACTTGTTTCTTCCCACTGTAGCTAGCAGAAGTACAAGTTAGCTAGATGCTCAAGCCAAAACAAAGGAATTGCTGTCATTTCCCCTTGCCCCCTTCATTCCCTGTCTTAGGGTGAACGTCCCCTGCAGGACAGCATGAAAGGAGATTTTTGTTCAAGTACTTTATTAGGAACTGTTCTATTGCAGTGGTTCTCAGCTCTAGCATGCATCAGAATCTTTGAAAGGATTATTAAAACACAAAGCCCTGGAATCCACCTTTGGAAATTCTCATTAAGTCATGATGATAGTTAATTTTACGTGCCAAATTTACTGGGTCATGTGATGTCCAGATACTGGGTTAAACGTGATTTGGGGGTGGGTCTATGAGAGTGTTTCCAGAAGAGATTAGTATGTCAGTGGTCAGCCTGAGTAAAGCAGATGGGCCTCCCTAAAGTGGATCGACATCATTCAATCCATGGAGGACCTGGACACAACAGAAAAGAGGAGGAAGATAGAATTTTCTCTTCACTTGACTCTTAAACTGATGCTTCACTCCTGCCGCAGCACCCCTGGTTCTCAGGCCTTCAGACCAGAGCTGAAATCAATAGCATCATCTTTTCAGCCCCAAGGCCTTGAAATCACACCCACAGCTTTCTTGGGTTTCCAGCTTGCAGAAAGCAGATCATGGGACTTCGCAGCCTCCATAACCATGTGAATGGATACTGTATAATTAAAACCTATCTCTCTCTTACTATATTTATATTTGTCTACCTACACACACACAAACACACCTGCTCTTGTTTCTGTTTCTCTGCAGAACCCTGACTAACACAGTAAGCATGGGGTGAAGTATGGGGAGTTACAGTACTAACATGGTCCTGGGTGATGTTGATGATACTCCTTCCAGCACCACCCTTACAAAAACACAGCTCCGTGGAGAAAGAGAATGATGGAATATGGATGAAAGAGGATCAGGGAATAGCAATATGCTGTTCACACAAAAGTAAGTGATTGACAGAGAGGCAGGTATAAGATTTGGGCAACCAACACTCACAATAAATAGAGGGTGATTCTCCAGCCAGAAAAATAGATCTGGACAGGGTACTAAGAGCCCACTACGGAACTCATTTTTTTTTTCCAAGTATATTTTCAGAACAGGTCCTGAATCTCACCAGTTTTCACTATATCTTCTTCCACCATCCGGGTTCACTGTCACTCTTAGCAGATGGCAATTCCTTCCTTGGACAGAATGTCTTTTATAGTGTTTTATCTAGGACAGGAGCCAAACTCCTGGTATTCAAAGTAGATATGCAAATGAAAATAACTTAGCTACATTGTAATTAAAGAAGTTTCACTGCAAAGTCAAGGTCACTGTCTAAAACAATGGCCTAATAAAATAGCTTCTTAATTGGACCAGTCTATCATACAATGCATTCTAGATGCATCAGAGTGATTTTTTTTTAATGTGTAAAAGAAATCATGTTACCATATCATGATTCTCCATAGCTCTTAGAATAAAAGAAAATGTCTTTCCATGATCAGCAAGTTCTCAGATTTTTCTGGCTCAAGGGATTTGCAATGTCCCACTTTCTTTACCTTAAAGCTCTCCCTCTATCCTCACACCAAACCTTACCATTACCTTTCCCACTGCAAGATATAGATGGATAACTTCTCATCACTCAGGTCTCAGCCCAAATGCCATTTCCTGGAATTCCATGTAGTATTCCACGAATACACAGAGAATTCCACACAGGACAGTTTCCAAAGCTCCTAAGCACTGTACCATGTTCTCCTTTACTTCCTTTGTAGTGCCCAGCCTATCAAAAGTTTTCAGGTTTATTTATATGGTTCCTGGTTTACCATGTCTCTCTCCACAAAACTTGAGTTCCATAAGTGGAGACTTTATTTTTTCAGTTCACCATTGTGTCTCTACCACCTGAAAGAGTGTGTGGCATATAGTAGAGGTTGAGTAAATACTTTTGAATATATATATATATTATTACATTATTATGCTATATGTTATTTTTTATATTATATGTAATGTATGTATGAGTAATATATACAGTTTGAGTGAGGATCATATTTTAACTTTCAGCCTTTTCAGGTGTTGTTCCAGCTATGGACCAGATTTTTAGTTATTTTCTTTTACGCTGTACATGGCTCACTGAGATTAAAAGATCGCAAGAAGCAATCTGATGATGACTATAGTCAGAGTAATCAGCATTGTTCATAGATCTAGGAGAGTTCCTTTAGAATAAGTGAATACCTCTGTATTTTGACAACTGGACCATCCTTCAAAAAGAACAAGTTGATTAGTTTGACCAAAAGTTACAATTAGGATGGTTCTATAAATACTGGTACCACTGAGAATGTAGGCACGATGTGATTACATCAGTGCCTGGACACTAGCACATCAGAAATTCAATGTAAGAAAACACTATGGGTAGCCTTGTTCTAGTCAAACGAATCCTTGTCTGCCTCATGGAGAGAGACCTGGAGGCCACAGCTGGAAAAGCCAAAGTGAAGCAGCAGATGAAACATGTATTCAGATTCAAGTGTAGATTATTTGCTGAAAGAGTTCAGAATTGTGCAGGAGTGAGAGCCGGGAAAGCTGATGAGGGACAAAATGTAACTGATGGAAAGTTACTCCTTTAAACAGGATTCGGTAGTTCTTGGTTTCCAACCAGCAGCTTTCAACAGCTATGCATAGACTGTGGTCTATGTCTGCACCATCAAGGAACTTTTTAACAATGGTTATAATCAACACTCACTTGAGAGGTAGTGAACGAGACACTCAGAGTGTAGGGCCCAGTGTTCTGTGTTTAAACAAGCCTGCAGGTGGCTCTGACGCTCAGTCAAGTTTGAGAACCCCTGTTCCAGGGCTGAGCCGACCTGCTGGCCTGTGGTGGGAAGCAGCGAGCTAGAGTTTGCTTGAAGGTACCTGGAATTGGAACAGCGAGATGCAGAATCCAACATTCAGCTTTCAACTAGCCAGTCTGCAGCAAATAACTTTCTCCACGTATTTTAAGTAATTTTCCATGTGTTAAACAAAATGCAACACTGATCCTTAACATCACGGGTTCTGTTGCACAAACCAACAAAGTACTCTAGGAAAGCACAGTCATCTCTGAATGACGATACACTTCAGCGAGACGTGTTACATTTTGCTCTCAGCATAAGTTTCTAAGCAATCGTCCCCTGTTTTTCCATGTGCAAAAAATTTACCTGAATTATCAAATGTGTACAGACATATTTGATAATATTAGACACTGTTGTCAGAAGAGAGCTGGGAGGGAGGAGCTCAGTTTCTGAGCACATGCCAGTCCACTCATCAATCTGCCTAGCTGTGCAATCATTTCCTCTAATGAAAGGTCTCTAGTTGTCACTCAGGAGGACTTGAAACCTCACTGCTGATTAGTACAGGGGACAAAGACGTCTCAGGAGCAAAGTGAGACAAAGCTCACCTTATCCTACCTTTGCTGGCCTGGGCCTAACTAGGTGGGTGGCAACTGTTTATTATGATAATGACTCCATCCCTCCCAAGCAAACAAATATGCTTGAACACAACACATACAGGTGCACAAACTTCACCACCTCATTTCATAGAGAGGTTTTCTATCAATTGTAAAAAGGCATTTCATTTTCAACTATTATTGGAAAGGTAGATTCACATGTATAATTTTTCACTCTCTCTCTTTTGCTCTCTCTCTCGTTCTCTCTCTCTCTCTCTTTTTTTTTTTAAAAAGACAGAGTCTCAATTTATCACCCCTGGTAGAATGCCTTGGTGTCACACAGCTCACAGCAACCTCCAACTCCTGGGCTTAGGTGATTCTCTTGCCTCAGCCTCCTGGTAGCTGGGACTACAGGCACCCGCCACAACGCCCAGCTATTTTTTTGTTGCAGTTTGGTCGGGGCCCGGTTTGAACCCGCCACCCTCAGTATACATGGGGCTGGTGCCCTACCCACTGTGCCACAGGCACCACCCTCACATGTATCGTTTCTCCTAAATAAAAGGTTTGTAATGTGCTTAAGGGGATTTTCAATGTTTGCTGCCTTTCAGCAATACAATGTGTCTTAACTCTATGTAGTCAATATATTTTTTGTCTTATAATTTCCACATGTTCTCAATCCAGCCAAGGTAATCTTCTCTTCTGTTAAATAAAGTTCATTTCCAACTTTATTCGAGGTGTTTTCTCATCCCCAAACCGTACTTGCCTCTTCTTCTCATTTCCCTAAATATGGCGTATCTTCAAAGATTCCCTTCAAGTTCTGACCCCAATCCCACTTTCTCCCACAGTGTTGATGAACTCATGTTGGTTCATGCTTTACTAGCTTCCTGGCTCATTTGTCATTTATAAAACAAAATAACATTATATAAAGCAAAAATTTTGAATTATTATATATTGTTGCTTAATGATCAACTCTTCATCCAAAGCTCCAAATAAGATTTGGCTCATAGTTAAGGACTGAATAAATATTTCTTAAATGATTGAATTTGTGGGTTTAAAACAAATAACTAGTAGAATAATTATATTCCATTTCTTACCATAAAAATTAATAGTTCACCTTTACCAGCCAGTGCAATCACTGATACTGTATACAATTATAGAACTTCATTTTTTTAACCGTTTGTAAATATTATCTCAAATGACTCTATAAATCCATTAGTCTCAGAAAGGGTTTCAAAAATACTTTCCAAGGCATGAAAGTAGAGCCATATTTAAAAATTATTTCTTCAACAATAAATACCAAAGTAAAATATTTTTGGTGAACCAGGAAAAAATTGTGACTATCAAAATACAGTATCTCCTAAAATGTCAAATGAAAAATTCCATGTAATCTAAAGGACAAATGGAGAGTACTTACCCCCAAATGATCAACAATTAAAAAAACAAAGAAATACAAATTTTATTATTTTCATGGTATCTACTTGAATCTTCCTTGAAAAAATGTTAAATGTTATGCCAAGATAAAGAGACATTTTTAACAGTACAATTTATATCAGGAAGAAGTTTGAGTCAATAAATGTGACTTTCGAAGTATATCTGTGTATCTATATACATATTCATTAAAATCAGTGTGGTTGCACGTCTGTGTTAATTTTTTAAATTTTAAAATGCATTTACTCTGAAACGATTTTAATTTGTTTAAGAGAATATTCTCTTTGAAGCTGTAATTTCAGTTTCAGGGTCAAAATGATAGATCTAAAACAGGAACTTACGGTCTAACAAGAAAAATAAAAACAAAATCTGTCTTCTAAAAATAGTCATAATATTACCTTACTCATTCCTATGTAGTCAAATCAGCAGTGGTTTATTTTAAGCTTTGAGTGAAAGCAATGTCTATTCGCAGGATTTTCTCTATTGAAAATCCACATTTTGAAATTGAAAAGAAAAAGTTTGAAAGTCAGGGAAGAAACTAGAAGGTAAATCACTTTGGCATGGCCTGGCCCATGCCATCAGTAGTGTTTTAAAGTTGATTTATTCTTCTGTTTTGAAAACAAAAAGGACTATAATATAAATTGTGTTGCTCTCAGAGATTTCTTTCAGGACCTATGAAAACAGTCTTCCCTGGCCTTACCTAGTATTGTATTAAGTAACCCAGCACTCTGACTTTATTAATTATAAAACCTTCATAAGATAGTAACCTAAATTCAGTCAGCAAAGTCAACAAATCAATTGCCTGTTTAAAAAATACATGCCCATGAAAAATTCAAAATAGGAAATTTAGGAAATGGTTAATGAAAATTGTTCAGCTGCACAGAATTTTACAAAGAAAAAACGATTTGAATGCTAACCAGTAACGTGAAAGGAACATCAAAAACACATGGTACACACACACTGTATGCATGCACTGTCTCCATGTGCACATGTAATAGTGTACACACACGTATACACACATGTAGTCGTCAATTGCATAGGCCAATTTTTTCCAACAATAAACTTCTATGCTTTTGTCATTCTAAAGTCTAGTCAATGCACTGGACAATTTTAAATTACAGTAGTAGCTTTTATAACCACAGAGAAAGATCATGTATAATAAAAGAAAATATGGTGTCATTAGAGAACGTGTTTCTTTTCTAATTTCTCAAATAACAACTCTGACCAGGTTTGATTCAAAGCATGAAATGATTTTTTTTAATAAAGTTATACATTAGAAATCTTATGCCCAACCCATGTTTGACAGTTGTTTTGGTAGAGCAGGGACATCTCAGCTTGCACGTTTGTTATCACCGCTGTAAATTAAGATGTCCAGTAACACCCCAGACAAGCTAACTACGCAATCTTAGGCACACCCAAAGTTAAAGAGGATTCCCTGAGATCAGTGGTTCTCAAACGTCAACGAGTATTCAGTTCACTCAGCGCACTTCTGAAAATACAGAATTTGTGACTCAGCCAATATGGAATGGGAATTTATGACACACTCCCAATCAAAGCAATATTTCGGGTCTGGGACTGTACTTTGAGAACCATCACTACAATCTTTCTTAAATACAGCATAGTTCTTAGGTTGCAATGGGCTTCAAAACAGTGTGAAAACTTTACTTCCTGAGAACCGCTAGGGAGTTTGTGTTCTGTGATGCTGATGGAAGACACAGTCAAGAGAGGAGGGCATGAGGCTAATATCCAGTTACAAAAATTGCAAAGCCTCATGTGTTCACAACTGTGTGGAAACCTTGGCCACCTCCACACAGGGGGAGCTCCCAGTGAGAGATCAGTTTTCTCCAGAAGCTGCCAGTATAACTCAAGCACATGGGTCCTGAGAGTTCCCTGCTGGGACACAGCAGACCTGGCCTGCTTGTTCTGCCAGGAGGCACAGACATCTCCAGTGTCCCTGGGCAGGGCGTCTGCTCACTATTTATCACAATTTTTTTTTCTTATATTTGTGTAAAGTTTTTTTTTTCTTTATTTTTCTTTTATTTCAAATTAATATGAGGGTACAAATTTTTAGGTTACATTGCTCTCACTTCCAAGGCAAAGTTCAAGTTGTAATAGAGCCCTTTACCCAGGGGGCTTACTGAATACCCTCAGACTGTGCATATTAAGTGAGATTCCACCAGTTGCCCTCACTCCTCTCACTAAGCCCCTTTTCCTTCCCCCCCTCGCTCCCTCCTCTCCCTTACCCCACACTAGATGATATTTGTGTTTGATCATTCATGTGGGGTGTAATTGTTCTTTACTGGTTTCATATTAGTATTGAGTACATCAATTTTTTTTCCATTCTTGAGATACTTTACAAAGAAGAATGTGTCTTCAGCTCCATCCAGATAAACATAAACGCTGTAAAGTCTCCATCTCTTCTTATGGCTGGATAGTACTCTACACTGTACATATGCTATGGTCCGTTAATCCATTCATGGCTTGATGGGCATTTGGGTTGCTTCCACTACTTGGTGATTATGACGTGGAGAGGTATTGCCACGGGTCTTATAATCACCTCACCTTAGTGGTCATTTGAGTTTAGAATCCTCCATAAAGTATGGCAGAAATATTTAGGGTTTATCATCAGGACACTTGGACTAGACCAGGGGTCCTCAAACTTTTTAAACAGAGGGCCAGTTCACTGTCCCTCAGACCGTTGGAGGGCCAGACTGCAGGCCCCAGGATGAGTTGGCTGCTAAGCAGGACAGGCAAAAACACCCAGCAGGTCAGATAAATCTCCTAGGCAGGCTGCATGTGACCCGTGGGCCGTAGTTTGAGGACGCCTGCACTAGACTATTTATTGCAGCTAAATTTACAATCGCCAAAACATGGAAACAGCCTAAATGCCCACCAACCCAGGAATGGATTAACAAGCTGTGGTATATGTATACCATGGAATACCATTCAGCCATTAAAAAGCATGGAGACTTTACATCCTTTGTATTAACCTGGATGGAAGTAGAACATATTATTCTTAGTAAAGCATCATAAGAATAGAGGAGCATGAATCCTATGTATTCGATTTTGATGTGAGGATAATTAATGACCTAGTACAAGATGGGGGGTAGGGAAGGGGAAGCAGAGAGAGAGGGAAAGAGGGAGGGGGTGGAGGGAAGGAGCAGAGAGAGGGAAGGAGGGAGAGGGGTGGGGTCTTGGTGTGTGACACACTTTTGGAGGGCAAGACACAATTATAAGAGGGACTTCACCTAACAAATGCAATCAGTGTAACCTGGTTTCTTATATCCTCAATGAATCTCTAATAATAAAAAAGTAATGTTTGGGGTTTAGGATTTTCAGAAACAGCTGCCTACAAATCAACTTCTCAGGTTTTAAAAGAGCTTCCTCATTAGCCTGCCAACTGGTCTCGGGGTTTGAGGACCATGGCTTATCAGTGTGATACCCAGGTAGAACTTGTTTTAAAAATGTGTCACAAATACCCAGACAGGTGGACTTGCTTTATGGAAGTAATTAATGTGGACCAGGT
The DNA here is from genome assembly GCA_963574575.1 of Galagoides demidoff. Taxonomy (NCBI): domain Eukaryota; kingdom Metazoa; phylum Chordata; class Mammalia; order Primates; family Galagidae; genus Galagoides; species Galagoides demidoff. Next base: position 35,877 of record CAUYQV010083118.1, on the reverse strand, counting down.
ACACAAGAAAGATGTGTGACAGTGCGTTTCAGTTTAGAGTAATGAAGACTGAGGAGTACTTTCTGACAGTAGTTAGATGCCAGAATGTTCTTTCTGTTCAACCTCCCCTGTTTGACAGCAAAATCATATTATTATTAAACAAGAGTTATTCATTCTCATCTGGTCAGGGCAGAGGGCTGTGAATATGGCTAATCTAAGAGCAGTTTTACATAACATGTCTGTTTAAATTTTTAGAAAAAAAATGTAGTAATATTTGGAACTTCTCTTTTAGGGGACTAATTCAGTTAGCATGAAATGATTTTATAAGTGTACCCCGAGCTGACAAACGATATGAAACACGGGCTACTTGGCCCATAACTAGTTTTCTATTTGCAGATTCAGTGGCCAATAAAAGGCAATGAAGTTGCAAATTTCTTTTAATTATTCTTGGTGAGTTTCTCCGTGAAGGGATTATAACAATGATAAAAGCAGAAGAACTCTTCGGTGTCTGTTTGCTACTCACGATAGAGAGGAGACAGAGTGTAAGAGTGACAGAGTGTAAGCTGGCGAAGTTCCTGAGAAAACTTTTCATCTAATTAAGGCCGCTTTTCAGTCAGCACACCGGGGCTTCCTAAACAAGTTCCTGCATGACTCCTAGAAGTCTGACCTTAACTACACACATACATTTTAAGGTATACAGATATACACAGATTCTTTTGGTGGGCATCTTTATAACCTTGTATAACTCTTAAAAGAGAGTTTGACCCTTTCCTCAAAGTAACAGCCCCCCAAATGCAGCTTCCATTTGTGAGATTTATCCAGACTCAGGTAGGCAAACCTCAGGCGCTGCCGCCCACTCATTCTGGTTACGTGGAAGCCTCAGGAACCATCCTAGAGCTGCTTCCCCTGTGAAACCCACGTCCAGCTTCCACTTCGGAGCCTGGCTTCCCAGGCAGTCCCTACCATGTGACTCATGACACAGTTGCCACATAAAGAGTTTCCCACCCAAAGGGAAACCCCGCCATATATTTTTTTTGAAGTCTGTACTTTGAGTGCAGAGTTGGTGTGTGACACGCTTTTGGGGGGGCAAGAGTACATCCCAAAAGGATTATGATATAAGACTTTAAAAAAAAAACCCACCAATCTAAAATGAATTTAAACTATTTTGGTAACTCATCTTTACTCACATAGCAAGAGAATTTACCAAGAGCAATTGGAGGGTTTATTTTTCTTTTCAAATCACTTCATTTGGGACTCTGCAGGGCTCAGTCACTGGCCTTCTTTGTTGTATCTTCAGACATTTCTTTGGAGACCTCATGTTCTCTAAGGGCTTTAAATCCCACTGTAAGCCAGACTACTAGCACATGTGAAGGACCCCCTAACTCACAACTTCAGTCCAGCTCCTCCTTCCTAACTCCAGACTTATGTATCAGCTGCTGAGACCACATCCCCACTTAGATGCCCAAATTTTTCCGGTCAAAGCAAAACTACTGAAATCTCAATAAATCTTCTTCGGCTAGAACTGTCCCCATCTTAGATGGCAGCAGTTCCATCCTTCTAGTCTTTCAGGCCTTAAAACTTTGTTATAATAGTTCTCTCTCTTGGTCTCAGACTCCACATCCAATATACTAGGAAATCCTGTTAGATCAGTCGTTCTCAACTTTTCTAATGTGGCAGCTTTTAATACAGTTCCTGTGGGTTGTGACCGACAGGCTGAGAGCCGCTGTCTTAGATCTAGCTTTAGGATACTGCCTATAACAAGTGCGACCCCTTCCTCCCACCTCTACCACCCCCACCCTGCCTGGGCCTCATCCTCCCTTAAACTGCTTTGTTGCAACAGTGTCTTAACTGGCTCTCCTCATTCATGCCTGCCACCCCATAGTCTAGAACAAAAAGCAGCCAGAAGGAGAGGCTTAAGTCCGATCGTGTTTCTCTTCCTTGGCTTTTCATTTCAGACAAAGCAAAATCCAAAGTCCTTACAAAGCCTACAAGCCACTACATCGTCGGGCTCTGGCTCCGGCTCCTAGCTCACGCCCTACTAATTTCCCCTCCTCATTCTGCTTCAGACACACTCGCCACCTTGTTATGCTTTGAGTATGACAGTCATGCTTCTCCCTTGGAGCTTTTGCACAGGCTGTTCCTTGCCCCTGCTTGTTACCTCTGCCTGGAATATTCTTTTCTCAGAAATCCCCATGGATAACTTTCTGATCTTTGCTGAAACCTCATTTTGCTAATAAAGCCTAATCAGAATATTCTAATACCACAAAGACTTGCCCTATCCCCTTAATTTGCTCTATATTATTTTTTTCATTACACTCACACCCCTCTAATAAACTCTATCAATTATGTATTGAATTCATTATTATGTGTGTTATTTTTGCCTTTTCTCTACCTTCTAAAATATGACTCCACGTGGGAAGAGATGTTAGTGTCTTTTTCTCATGGATGGATGCATTCCCAATAAAGGAACAGTGCCTGACCCAAAGCAGGTGCTCAATAAACCTTTATTGAATGGAATTAGATTGTCCTGAACTTTTAAGATAGAAGAAAGAGGCTGCTTGGGTCCCAACAGAGGTCTGTACTTTAGAAGTTAAAATTATATAACTTCAGTCTAGAACTACAGCATTTTGTACCTGCCAACAGCACTATTATAGCTGTAAGTGAATGAATAATTCAGTAGAAGACCAGGCTCCTTCCAGCTCAGTGATAGGTGCTAGTCTATCAGAACGGATGAGATCATGCAATAGCCTCCTAACAGATCTGCTGCTTCTGCTCTTGCACCAGACTGTTCTCACCTCAGCAGCCAGAGGGAACCTATCAAGTGGTAATTCCTGAGGTATAAGTACCGTGATTCTGTCAAACTATGGGACTATAATAGAATTTTTTTAAAAAAACTTTAAAGATGGTCAAGAAGAGTTTGCACAGCTGGATCCCATCTTAGCTTTTCCTCCCTTACTCCCCTCCTCCGTGCTGGTCTGCTTGTTTGTTCTCAACCACAGCAAGCTCCCACCTGGGCCGCTTTGCACCTGCTGTTGTCCCTGTCCAGTGCACCTCCCCCCAGAAGGCTTTCTGGCTTGCACTGTACCTCCTGTGGATCTTCACGGCAATGTTGTCTTCTCACCACAATGTATAAGGTGAAATCCTCTTGTGTAGATCTCTTACATTCATTTGTTGCTAAACCCCTCGCTAGAGTTACAATATAGTGTCTTTATCTCACAGGCTTACTTAACACCCAGTATACATGTATTGTTCCCCATAGCGTAACCCCATACAGGCAGAGTCATTAGATTGTGTCCTCTCCTGGATCCTCAGCATCTACAACACTATCTGGAAAAAAGTATACACTCAATAATTTTTGGTGAATGTATGATCAAATGTTTAGATACATACACATGAGAACACAATTTTCATATGTGCTTTTTAAAGGGTCCTTTTAACTGCTACAAAGTGCTTCTTGAGGTCTAAGTAGTGTGGTTCTTTCACACTATGGAACTGTAATAGAATTGCCTTTTTTTCTGAGCTCAGCCCTTCCACTTGCCAAGTAAATCAATAATATAAATCATTTATATTGTCCCACGTCTCTGGAGGCATTTCACAAATTTACAGATGTATACAGTGCTGGCGATTAAAGAGACTTCAGTGATGGGCCGTGATATCTCCTTCACTTTAGAGAGACGGGTAAATAATACATCTAAGCCAACTAACATGTTATTCCATACTGCACGGAGGTCCAAGGTGCTCCTACCAGTGCCCTCATCTTCCTGCAAGGTCACCCTTGATTCTGTTACTACACAATGAGAAATCTCAGAAAACACACTGAGTTAACAGACATCGTGAATGTATACAGCTTTATATGGGGAAAAAAGTTTCCAAATGTAATGTTAGCATCCTGGCTTGTGAGTTCAGCCCTATGTTTCTGAGCAAATAATTACTCAGATAAAATAAGAAACTGGCTAAAATATCCAAATATTTTTTAAAAGTATAATGAGGTCAACTACTAATCAGGCTAATATTTAATCCAACTTAAAGGTTTTATTCACTTTATAAGTAAACTATTTCATATTTCATCACCTGACCATAAGTATGACTGAGATGAAACTGCCTTCATCCTACTTGGACATTTTTCTTCAAATGTGCCAAGATGCATAAAAAGAGGAACATAGATCTATGGGACCGAATTGAAAACCCAGAGAAGAAACAGCCTCTTATCATCTGATCCTCAATAAACCAAACAAAAGCAAATACTGGGGAAAAGAATCCCTATTCAGTGAATGGTGCTGAGAGAACAGGTTAATTACTTGTACATGACTGAAACTGGACCTGCAGCTCTCACCACTTATAAAAATTGACTCACAATGGAAAATAGATTTATATCTAAGACATGAGATGATAAAAGTTCTAGAAGAAACATGGCAAAAATTCTAGATGACATTGGCATGGGAAAAGATTTTACAAAGAAAATGGCATCAGCAATGGCAATACGGACAAAAATAAATGATAATTAAGGTAAAAGTCACAGCTAAGCACACAATAATTAAAATAGACAACCTTCAGAATGGGAAAAGATATTTGCATGCAACAAATATGACAGAGGATCAATAACTAGAATCTATAGAGAACTGAAATGAATCAACAACAAAAAAAAGAGCAAATAATCCCATCTATCACTGGGCAAGAGATGTGAACAGCACCTTCTCTGAAGAAGACAGAGAATGGCCAAAAAGCACATGAAGAAAATGCTCATTTTCCCCAGTGATGAGAGAAGTACAAATCAAAACCACGCTGAAAAATCTAACCCCAATGAGAATGACCCAAATCATAACATCTCAAAGCTGCAAATGTTGGCATGGGCGTGGAGAAAAGGGAACGCTTATACATTGTTGGCGGGATTGCAAACTAATACAGCCTTTATAGAAAGAAGTATGGAGACTCCTCAAAGAGGTAAATGTACACATCCCATTTGAACCCACAGTTTCATTATTAGGAATCTACCCAGAAGAAAATAAACCATTTTATCACAAGGCCATTTGCATTAGAATGCTCATTGGAGCTCAATTCACAATTGTCAAGACACGAAAACCACCAAAGTGACCATCAACCCATGAATGGATTAATAAACTGTGGTGTATGTATGCTAAGGAATACTATTCAGCTATAAACAAATCCGGTGACATTATATTTTTTGTATTTATCTGGATGAAGTTGAAGACATGTTTTTCTTATTAAAGTACTACAAGAGTGGAAATGCAAGTATCCAATGTACTCAATACTGATATGAGACTAATAGAAAAACAAGTACATGCCCATCGGAGAGAACAACACAGGGATATTCAAGTGAGGGGAGGAAGAAAGAGAGAAAGTAGAAAGGAGAGGAGGGTGGGCAGTGCCTCTGACTCAAGGAGTAGGGTGCCAGCCCCATGTACCCAGAGTGGCAGGTTCAAACCCGGCCCCTGGCCAAAACTGCACAAAAAAAGAAAGGAAAGGAGGAAGGGGATTGGTGAGCTCTCACCAGTGGACACATGGTCAGGGTGTTCACCACACCCCTTGGATAAAGGTCCAACTGCCTCAACTACAACTCAAACTTTACCTTAGAAACAAAACAATGTAACCTACTCATTGATACCTCATAGTAATCTAAATTTTTTAAAAAACTTGTACAATGAACTTGATATAAAAGCAACTAATTGTTTAATCCATAGTCTACTTATTAGAAGTCATTTCACACTTATTCATCTCATGTCCTTTCCTCACCGGGGGTGTCTATTACACAGAATCAAACCACTAACAAAAGGGACCATCCAGGCCTGATGGTCTTCATTGCCAAGATAGAAACACTAGATTTTTTAATGTCTGCATTAAATAATTACAACTCCCCTGAGATGAGTTTTTAAACATTATATAGTTTTAGGAACAGCTCTTTTTGTAGCATAAGTCTCTGTTATAACTGCCATAGTCTCAAATCCATATTCACAATGACAAGAACTATCAAAGTATTTTTAGGGAGTAAGGAGAAAGATCATACCCTTGCTGCTGAAATCAGAGACATTAGGTATCTTTCAAACAACCATAGCAAGTAGATCCATTCACTGCAACCAGTAGTCCTCATATTTCTTTTAATACTTCCTATTGTGATATTTTTCATCACTTTGTAAGATGGGGTTGTAAGTGTCGCTGGTGGCAAGCAGTTAAGAGAGACAACAAACACGATGGATGCTGCAATCAGAACCCAATAAGATCTCAATAGTGTGGAACCATGGACCAAGTCTTTAAAGATTATGCTTAACTGGAATCGATACAATGTCTTGTGTTTCTTTCTGACGACAATTTCAAAAATCCAGCATGTAGGGGACATCAGTGTTTAATAGAAAAAGATCTCAGGGTTGCCTTTGTTAGAGTATAGAACACGGTCTGAAGAGTGATGTGGCTGCTGAAATAGATGCCATAGATTCCTGCTCCATTTTCACAGAGGACATGAGACATGAAGCATGTTTATGACTAGATCAGACCAGAGCTAGGACACAGAACTGGCTCCCTCATTTATGCAACCCCCGTACAGTCTGGAAATGTGAGGGCTCTGTAAAAAAAAAACTATTATACATTTAAAAATGATGACAGCTGAGAATTAAACCAAGCCTGGAACTTGGTTTAAGAATGTGGGGGTGGGGCGTGGGGAGGGCTTTGTGGGATTTTATACATCACATACCCTTGACCCTATAAACTCAACACTACTGGGACTTGTGTTGAGTCTGAGTGTTTCCTTCTGAGAAATCTCAGGGTTAAATTCAGAGAAGAAGAAGGAGAATGTACACACATTTAAGGCAAGTCACCTAGAGAAAAGTTTGAATAAACTGAGAACATTTTTCAGCGGAGAACTGATTGGAATGGGAGTGCCTGATGTTGCCTACAAACAGGATTGAAGAGCTACTGTGTGAAATAGGAATTGAATTATTTTCCACGGCCCCAAGTGAAAGAACTAATACCAATGGGTACATTTGCATTTAATATTGGTTTCTCAGATGTAATCAAACCTATTCAAAAGACTATGGGCTGCCTAGGCAAGGAATGGTCTTGTGGTCACCAGAGGTGCTCAAACACACTTTGGGTTACTAACTAGAAAAGATTCTAGAGAAGCTGCTTAGGAAGTCCTGCCCTTTGGCCAATCAGTGCTCACCTTGTGACGTCAAAGCACCTGAAGCATTTTGAAATTCCATTTCCTGCCTGTTTCTCCAAAAGTGGAGCTCAGGAATCTGCAGTTATTAATGGCTCTAACTAGGGAACTATCCTCATTATCAATTGGGGTTAGGAACCTCTAGCTCTAGAAGAAATTTAAATACCAAAAGACTATTTGAGTTAAAGGGACTAAAGTACCTACATAAACTCAATTGGTCTTCTCAGCCTGAGGCAGAATAACCTCTGCGCCCAAGCTCTGGCTGGGTGTGCCAGACTGACCCCTGAATTAGACAGTCATTCCTCAGTATCCACGGGTGATTGTGTCCAGGAACTCCCATGGATGCCAAAATTCAGGGATGCTCACGTCCCTGAGAGTGAATGGCCCAGTATTTGCATGTGTGTATAACCTACCCTCCTGGATTCTCTAAACCTTCCCTAAATTACTCAGCATAACTGATACAATGTAAACGCCATATAAACAGTTACATTGTATTGTTTCAGAAAGAATGACAAGGAAAAACGTCTGTACATGTTCAGTACAGCTGTAATTATCTTCCTGGATATTTTTAGTTGCATTGGTTGAATACATGGAGGTAAAATCCACAACTATGGAATGCCATCTGTATACACACACATAGTTATGTTGTCATTCAAATGCACCACCAAAGATAAAAGTCTCTGTTATAGAATATTTTTATATTTAAAAATTATCCTGCTAAACAAGATTATACACACACATACACAACAGACTACTTTTTGAGATTTTTTTCAAAGGAAACAACTCATTCCCATTTAAAAAAGAAAATCAGAAGAAGAGGACACAAATTTGGAACGTTCCCTCCTCATTACCAGAAATAAAAGTGCAAAATACCTTAAGCTGTGGCTGGCTGGTCACTAAGACAGAGTGCTGTGTCTTCCACATGAATAGCCCTGTCCAGTAATGGTCCTTCTTGACTTAAAAGTTTGGCAAAGCATGATAATGTTGTCCTGCAGTTTATTTTGCTATTTTTCTTTTTCTACGTATTAGAAATAGGAGGAGGGACGCAAGCTAACAGTGGTATCTGAAGTAGGAAAAGCCTGCCTCTCAACTGAATCCCCCAGGAAAGATGCCCGCGTGAGTCTGAATCAGAGGACGCTTCCCATGGGGAGAGTGCAGCGTGTCAGCCCAGGGGAGCAGGAGGTTGGTCCAGGCGTAGGAGTTCCCTGGCAGCAGAGTAAAGCTAAATTTTCCCCTTGGGAGAAAAGTAGGACTTACTTTTCTTAGGGTAGGCACAGGGACACCTAATCCTCTCTCTTTGCCCTGACTGCTCTGGCCACACCAACACCATTCTCCCATGACAAATGGCGTTTCAGTTCTTTTGGCGGAAGACACAGATGATCGATGCCAGAGTGAGTGGGGAAAATATTGTTCGCTATTGTGTTGCCCACTGAATACAAATCACCTGCACACCAGTAGTAAAAATGTTGAAATGGTGGCTTAAAATAGTTTCTTCAGTAAATGTTTTGAGGGTAGGCGGAAGGGAAAAAAAGAAAAAAGGGCTATAACCAACACATTTTATTATTCAAGTGCTCTTTAAAAATTTAAGAACAGCTTGTGAAAAACTTGAGAAAAAGACTTATTTGAAACTTCTTTTTGGCTTATGGATTTTCTGTAACAATATTATCTGCTTTTTTTTTTTTTAGGGGGAAATTCTTCTATGTCAACTATAACTTTTCACAGTTTTCTCAATATTTTGGCTTCTGGGCTTGCATTTGAAACCACCCATATGTCACATTAGCAGCATGTGAGCACAGTGCAACTTTTATCTGAGATACGTACGGAAATTCGAAAGAAACATTGATTTTCACTTGTAGGTGTGTCAAGCAGCAAAACTGCTTGGGGCTTGTTCACTGTGCTCCCTGAATATCAGTTGGCTTTTGAAAGCAAATCAAAACAACTCTGGCCATTACTTTCCATGAGCCTGAGAGCCTGAGTTCACGTCTTGAAACTTTACCAGAAATTACATGGAGGTAGACATACCTCTATGGAGTATTACACTTTTTACATGTAATTATTACTAACTTAGGGAAAAAATGGGTAATTTCCATTATACATTAAAATTATATAACTTTAATAAAAAAATAATAGCATAACAAAAATGATGAACAAGGCTGAAGCTACTTCTCTCAATTTCCAGGTAGGTTTATATAAAAAATAAATCTTGAGGAATATAAATTGCTTACTTTTATTATTAATAAGGATATTAACACTGGGTATGGTGGCTCACGCCTGTAATCCTAGCACTCTGGGAGGCTGAGACGGGCAGATCACCTGAGCTCAGAAGTTGGAGACCAGCCTGTGCTAGAGAAAGACCCTGTCTGTAAAAATGCCAGGTGTTGTGGAGGGCACCTGTAATCCCAGCCATTTAGGAAGCTGAGGCAAGAGAATCTCTGGAGCCCAAGAGTTTGAAGTTGCTGTGAGCTACAATGCTAGCAGACTCTGTCTGTCGCCCACAAAAAAGATATTACCATAGCAGCTTTTCTTTTGCAGGAACTGACCTATTACATACATACGTTAATTCAGCTCTTAAAAGAACTTTATTAATGGCTGGGTGTGGTGGCTCAGGCCTGTAATCCTAGCATTCTGGGAGGCTGAGGCAAAGGGATCACTTGAACCCAAGAGTCTGAGGTTGCTGTGAGCTATGACACCACAGCACTCTTCCCAGGGCACAGAGTAAGACTCTCTCTCAAGAAAGAAAAATAACTTTATTAATTAGGTTGAATAATGTCCAACTCAACAATGAGGAAGCCAAGAGATGAAGAGGGAAAGAAGTTGACCAGTAGCTCGTATCTGAGACAGTTAACGTGTGTGATCCCAGGATGGCATGAATCCATTCTCATCATCATGTTCCAGCATGCTCCCTTTGCAATCAGCATAAACCTCAAAAGCATGTACTAGAATTTACTGTAATTACCAAAATGAATTGCTTATTCAAAGACTTTCTTTTAAAGAAACACCTGTCCAAAGGATAAATGGAATAAAAGAACATCATGCCTGCTTTTCTTTTTTGAATTCTTTGTCTTTCTCTTCAATGTCAACTATTCAATAGATAGACCTTCAATAGGAAAGAAGAGAAACATCACTAACTAGCTGGGTGCCACGGCCAAGTCTAATAGTTTACTTCCCATTGTTCATTGCTGAGATGAAAAGTTTTGTCATTTCTAAAATTGTAGCAGCTCCCAAAGATGGGGCTGCTAGTTTTTCTTTGTTCCCCTTCCAGTGCTCAAGCATTAGAAAAGTTCTGTAATATTTTCTTCTTCAAAACTAATGGTTTTAAAGTACTATCACACACAAGCGACTAGCTATGAATATAGCACTAAAGCAATCAAAATGTTTCCCCTAACTTTCTACTGAGGATTCTTGCTGGCATCCTGTGATGTACAGCTGGAGCCCGCAGTTTAGACAGGCTTTCCAAAACATTTCTCAGGAACGGGCAGAATAAACAGACTACTTCACGTTTTTCAACCTCTGTTTATTCTTTCTCAGAATTTTGAAACAAATCTGCCATCATTCCCAAGACATGATAAGAACAAAAGAAACAAAATAACTTTCTAGTTGTTGTTTTTTATTTTCCCCCACTGGCACTCAAGTTGAGAACTGGTGTATTTTTCATCAAGATGAGAAAGCGAGTTGCTTTTCTGTGTGTCAAAACCATCTTGAGAATAAATCACAATCACGTCATTAGGAGAGATCCTTTAAATGGAAAGATACCAACTGACCACCAAACTGTGATTTACCCTTTCACAGAGAATAATCTCACTGCTTTTTCTCACCTCTATTCTCAGTGTTAGCAAGAATGTCTCCTTATTCCAATTTGTGCCCAGCTTCCCATTCACTGCCATGATAGTACAAATTGCAAGGATCACCTACAGCCATTATCCCATAGTCCCAGATTCCCTTTGTTTTGTCATCCATGTCATTCCCTGGACATCAACATTTTCTATTACTCTATCCCTCTCCCTCAGGAGCCTTATTATTCATCCCTGCACTGGACATCTCCTGAAGGCATGAACTGGGGGTTCTCCTCGTTGCTGGATCTATCCATTCTCAGTAAACCCAGATCTGACACATAAAAATCTGCAATCATGAAGTACAATTAGAACTTTCATTCTGATCCTTGGATTTTCTCATTAACACAATTAATAAAGGCTTCTTTCCATTTTACACCTGTCAACAAATAAAGCTTTCTGAAATGCACGAGTTCATTAGATCTCCATCTTGGTTAGTAAAAAAGAAAGTGATTGCAAGACAGAATATTTGTTTGGCATTCAAAGGATTCTTCAAGTCTAGAAAATCTTTAGTTTTCAAAGACAACTGCTCAGATGAAAGGAATTGAGCCAAATATAGGTAATACTATCAACACACTGCTCACATATGTATTCTTCATATTTCATACTTCAATATTTCAATACATGAAATAAACCCCCTCAAGAGGGAAGACTATTATATTCACTTATAAATTCATCCAGAATTCAGTAGAGTCTATAGGTTTTCAATAAATGTTGACTTTAATTAAAAACAAAAGTAGAGAACTTGACAAAAATAATGGATTAGAGTATGTATTTATCTCAGTTCATTTTTTCTTATTTTGACTTATTTTCTCACCCAAGACACTTCTCAAGCATTGCAATGGTCTTCTTTAATGGCCTACATGGTTCATTAACGGCAGAAGAAATCCTATAGTTAGTCAAACATCCATAAACATGTATCTTAGTTAACCCTCTTATAGATGAATTCTTCAAATAAAACAACTTAAAAACCTGATCATGACCTCATTACCACCAATTCCACAGCCTTCATACTAAAGGGCAGACTATTTGTTACACGCAGAAAAAATAGTCAGTGTGGTTGGAATGGTCAAATGTTTTCATTAAAAAAGAAAAAAGGATCTCCAAGTATGTGAACGCCTCTACCCGGGGACTCTCTGAAAGTCTTTAAATAAACTATTTCCTGTGAATGCAATCGGCAGCAACTTGAGATTCTTTCAATATCTTGTTTCCTTGTTGTCTAAGGAAAAGAAGCAGTTAGAATTTGGGGGTTGGAGAGGCTTATTACTTTCCTGTATTTCTGGAGTGTCGGTTTATTTATATTCTAGAGGAGGAAGGAATTACATGCAATGAAAAAGGCCTCCCAGGTTAGAAGTATTAGTTTACCATGAGCTATAAATGGAGCTTTAGGCAGCAGCCTACACCTAGGTGGACCATTCAAGTCGATAGCTGGGTGGAGACTTATGGACTGAGCTGGGGCGAAGGAGTGGAGAGACAGCAGTTGGGTCTCTCACGCATTTCTCTCCAGGTTAGCACTCACCTCAGCACAGAGGGGGCCACCTGTTGGGAGACCCTGATAATACAGGGCGTACCCTCTTTTATTGATCATAATTTCCCAGAAGCAGTTAGATTTAGTTTTATGTTTTCATGGGACACTGGTTCCGATTAATGGCTTCTGTGACTATGCTTACTCATCCCGAGTCAACTCTAGAGAGTTCACTGTAAGCTGTGTAGCTTGATCAGCACACAGGACAGTTTAATTCAAATGAAAATGAAGAGACTTCATAGCTCAAGTGTCAGTTTAAACCGAGACTGTTCTGGCTCCAGACAGAATAGAAGTAAGACGCCTCTGACTCCCCAAAATCTTTGTCCTGTTTATAAACTCTGTTAGTGTCTATGGCTTCACTCACTTGTAACTCAAATATGTGACTGCTTAAATAATTCAGTAAATGACTGCTGAACCCCTAGTATGTGCTAAGGACCATTCTAGATAGGGAGAATACACTACAAGAAATCATACAAGACTACGGATTAGAATATCAGCACTTGCTCTTATATACTTATGATGAAGAAAGGCAATAAACAAGCAAACAAATGCATAAATAAATATTTAGGGAATTGCAGTAAAGTGGAAGCGATCAACTGGGTCAAGGATTTCCACCAACTTGAGTAAAACTGAGACAGATCTTTGGATTAGGCCAGATACAGTCATTGACATGTTTCATGAGATTTGTCTTGATGGAGAAATAAGAGAAAAGCCTCACTGAAGGGGATTTCTGGCAGAACAAGCCAAGAAGGTAAACACTGATGGAATGAAGACGAGATTAGAGGACACTCTTCCAAAAAAACACTTCTATAAAATTAAGTACAGCTTATGGGCCAATTTGTGCAGGAGACACCCTGACAAGAGTTTTTTTCATTTTTTAATGGAAGCTATTATAATGTCTAAGGAGAACAATCCCATCTACATACAGTCAGGGAATTGATATGAGGCAGAGAGAGAGGAATACACCTAGGGTGGTGGGGGCTGGGTAGAGCATAGTAGAGAGGTTGGTTAGGTAGAAGCGAGGAGGTGCCACTCAGGTAATAGGAGGGAAATGGAGCCCACTGGCATAGGTGCCGATAGCTCACTCAGTTTGTGTTGAGAAAAAGAAAACATTCTTTCCCCATGGCTTCCCTTCTCCTGGCAATTAGGAGATGAATATAGTTGATAAGAAAGAGTATCCGAGTTGAGAGAAGACAGAAGAAGCTGTGATATAATCTCACAAATGACAGCAAATTTTCTAGGGAAACAGAGTAGGCTCAGTTACCTTAGGGATGACCTGAGATATTGGTCCCAAGTGCATAATTTTTCTCCAGGTAAATCCAGATGTTCAGATACCAATATAATAAAAGTAGAGAATAGGCTGTTCACTTACAAAGGGATTTTGCCCGGGAGGTTCCAGAATCTTAGCTTTCTAGTGTTCTAGCCTAAATTCTGAGCTTCTAATTGCTATTGTTTCTCTAGAGCTGGGCATGAACAATGATTACTGTGTGCCTTAGCTGAGATGCTTACAATAGACTTCTGGGATGTATCCCCTCCCTTCTTCTACACTTGCTGACTCTCATTATGGGACCTACCCCCTCCCTTCTTCTATACTTTCTGACTCTCATTATGGGACATATTCCTTCCCTTCTACACTTGCTGACTCTCATTATGGGACCTATTCCCTCCCTTCTACACTTGCTGACTCTTATTATGATGCCACTGATCCTATCTAGACTTTATGTTGCATCTAGAGTTCACAATTTCTGGGCAGCCCCTGCCCAGATCACATTGCTGTGGATCACATTAAGTGATTGAGTGGATCACAGTGCTGCCTTATTTCTCCTATTCAATATTGTAGCCTATAGGAATGGGTTAAATTATACTGCAGAATTCCATGTAACTTTGGAAGGACCTGTGGGCTTTAGAATTTTTGTGAACACATACAAATGTGACTTTTTTTTTCTTTTTTTGAGACAGAGTCTCACTTTGTCATCCTTGGTAGAGTGCTGTGGTGTCACAGCTCACAGCAACCTCCAACTGTTGGGCTTAAGCGATTCTCTTCCCTTAGTCTCCCAGGTAGCTGGGACTTCAGGCACCTGCCACAATGCCCAGCTATTTTTTGTTGCAATTCTCGTTTTTTTTTTTTTTTTTGTAGAGATAGAGTCTCACTTTTTCACCCTCGGTAGAGTGCAATGGAGTCACAGCTCAGAGCAACCTCCAACTCCTGGGCTTAGATGATTCTTCTGCCTCAGCCTCCCAAGTAGCTGGGACTACAGGTGCCTGCCATGCAATTCTCATTGCGGTTTTAGCTGGCTGGACCTGGGTTTGAACCTGCCACCCTCCATATACGGGGCTAGGACCCTACCCACTAAGCTACAGGCCCTGTCCAAATGTGTGACTTATTTATAACAATATTAAAAAGATTTTAGAATTTAGATTTAGAATCTTAACTATTTAAAGAAAAAAAAACTGTGTTTAATTTTCTACAAATACAGTGTTAGGAAAGTGGGTATAGGTGTTTTTATTTATTCAGGCATGCACATACACATTAGGCAGAAATAGTTTCACCTTTCTTCTTCCTGTGGAAAAGCATAATCACTGCCATCACTGCGTAAGGTGCTTCTGGCTTATATATCCTTGGACCCTGAGAACCATAATCACGAGTACTTAGTTTTAGTCAGCTTATTTACTGTCCCAAACATCAAGTGCATGGGAGGAACTGCTATTTTCAAGTCTCCTTTCAAAATGGAATGTCAAGTGGGGTGAATAGAAATAAGTGAGTCCACAGGAAATTCTTTACCCAATAATCATGCTCACTCCCACATTAAAAACATAATATCAAAGTTCACAAGTTAATTTTCCTCTGAAAAGAGAAAACCAGGTTTACTAGAAAACATACTGGATGAGGCAATGTCCCTCACTAATAACAGGTCTTTTGTTGGAACATAAAAATGAACAATTTCCTTAAGTTAGCTCACCACATAATATGATATGGTCAAATTTAAAGCTTTGTTGTTTGTTTTTTTTTTTTTTTTTTTTTTTAACATAGTCTAATTCTTTAACCCAGTGTAGAATGATGTAGCATCATAGCTCACAGCAACTTCAACTCTTGGGCTCAAGTAATCCTCTTGCTTCAGCCTTTTGAGTAACCAGGACTACGTGCCCACCATGGCCAACTAGATCTTCTATTTTTAATACAGATGGGATTTTGCTCTTGCTTAGGCTGGTCTGGAGCTCCTGAGCTCAGGAAATTCACCTGCCTTGACCTCCCAGAGTGCTAGAATTACAGGCATGTGCCACTGCACCCAGTCAAATTTAAGATTACCTATAAGATTACATGAGTCAGTATCAGTATGCTCTTTGCAGACCTCACGAGATACGATATAATAAACATAAGTCTGATATTTAATGTTGGGCTAACTCACGTGATATCTTGTATTTGATTGTAATCTAGACAGAAAGCTACAGCTACAATAACTTCAAAAAAAATAGGCACATATATTTAAATTGAGAAAATGATATTTATTAATTCATTTTTCCTCTACAAACTGGAAAAAATGACATTTTAGTTTCTAAAATATACTGTTTCTGAATTTCACCAGCAGGAGTATATTTTAGGACCTAAGAGAAAATTTGATTTTTAAGAGGTAGAGTTATTAAATCTTTTCCCATCTTGTTGGTTTCTTCCCTTCTATTTTGATACACACTGTAATTCACACTGACCCTTCTACAAATTTAAAGTGCCCAACATAGCACTTTATTATACTGTATTAATTAGGGGTTATCTACATATAAGATACTTCTGTATAATGACCATAAACTTTTCTGGGGGTAAGGGCTATATCTCCTATCTCTCTTTTTTCTTTTCTTTTCTTTCTTTCTTTTTTTTTTTTTTAAAGACAGAGTCATCCTTTGTCACCCTGGGTAGAATGCCATGGCATCATAGCTCACAGCAACCTCAAACTCTTGGGCTCAAGCCATTTTCTTGCCTCAGCTTCCCTAGTAGCTGGGACTATAGGCACCCGCCACAACGCCCAGCTTTTTTTTTTTTTGGTCTAGCAGGCCTGGGCTGGGTTCCAACCCACAGAGCCCCAGAGCATGTGGGCCACAAAGCCCCAGAGCATGTGGCTGGCGCCTAACCACTGAACTATGGTCGCCCAGCCCTATGTCTTTTGTAACTCCTTTCATGTTATAACATATACTTGAATGCTTATTTTCTTAACTTAGTAGTATAAGTCTCAAGCCTCTAATTATCTCCATGATTCATCTTGGAATAATAAGAAGAATATTAAGAATAATATGGACAATAATATTAATAATTATGAATAATAATATGCAAATCCTAGATGTAAATCACATAATGATTGAAAGCTATACTCATCTTTTTGTATCCATTCTCCAAACAGCCTCTCTTATAAAGGTGACCATCCTTTGTCATACCAACTGGCTTTGATGACCATTAGGTAATGGACATTTAAAGGAAGCCATTATGCATTTCTCGGCATGTTGTGCCCTGAATGTTCTAACAGTCAGATACAAGGTTAGTACATGAAGAATGGAATGAATAAATAAGGTATGAAGACAAAACAATAAAATCTTAGATGCTAGGTAAAACACTAGGTAGGTGATTGATTCAAAGATCTTTCTGCTCCACCTGTTCTGAGTTTCTGTGTCATTCAGTTTTATGTCTTTCCGTACCTTGGAGCAGCCATTCTCATCCATAAACTCAGCAAACATATAAAATTATGAATGGCATTCTCAAGTTTTTACCCCTTTTACATATTTCTAACTGTCAAAACACCGCCTATTTGATACATATACTTTTTACTCTCCTTTTTTTCTTCTGTTAGTTCAAATAAAAATTGAATTAAGTTTCTCCTGCAGCAACTTGAAACTGGACTGAATCAAGACAGTATCATCACTACTTCTTCAAAACAATGATATGTTGCATTTCATACTTCTTCCTGCCATTTAAAAACTGCCCATAGCATAACAACCCATGTAGCAAAGAATCCTGCAAAGGGACTTCCACCTAATTCACCTAATGCTCTTCTTCCTCTTCCTGAGTACTGTACTCTCCTCTCAATGGTGTTTTGGATTAAAGACATTGAAACATTCAAGATGAGAACTATCATGGTAACTTAGGAAGGCTGTGTTATTCTATAAGATCTATTGAACCCCTGTCAACACTATCATGATAGCCGCCAGAGGTCAGAACTAGTTTCTGAACAGATGGCACCTAGGAAATGAAGATTGTAACCATTCATTTTGCAGACTTGTATTAAGCATTTTCTATGTGTCATAATACTTTGGCTTTGATTGACTTAGATATTCCCAGTTAAAACATGAGTATTTGTGATTCCTGTCCTTGATGAGCCCCTAGTGTAGCTAGTCTGGACACAACATAAATAGCAATAATACAACATGAGGAAGCCTATAATGACAATTTAAAACAATAAGGACAAATTAAAAACTGGTAAGTTCTACCTGGGTATATGAAGGAAGGCATCATGGAGATAGTTCCACTTAAAATGGGGTTTGAATAAGTGTTCCTGCCCCCAGGATACAAGCATTTTCAAGAAATGCCGACCAACCCAGGAATGGATTTACAAACTGTGATATATGTAAACCATGGAATGGTATTCAGCCATTAAAAAAGATGGAGACTTTACATCATTTGTATTAACCTGGACAGAGTTGGAATGCATTTTTCCTACTAAAGTATCACAAGAATGGAGAAGCAAGAATTCAATGTGCTCAATTCTAATATGAAGCCAGTAGATGAACTAACACATACCTACATAAAAAAAAACAAACAAACTCAAATCAATTCAAGGTGCAGGACAGGGAAACAAGAATGGGGGGGGAGTGGTTCTGGTGTATGGCACACCTCTCGGGGCAGGAAACAATTACATTGAGGGATTTTACTGAACAAATGCAAACAATTTAATCTAATTCTTTGTATCCTCAGAGAACCTGAAGTAATAAAAAAAAAAAAAGAGAGATGGAACAATTTGAACAAGGCAAAGGGCAATGAAGTAGCTGGTATATTTGAGGAAGACAGAGACATTGACTTCAAAGACTGTACTTTTCAAATATTAATACTTTTCCAGCCAGAAATGTCACCTCTGAACATTTTTACTTAAAAAATAACTTAAAATATGAGGGAAAAAGTAACAAAATATTTATAAGAATACTAATGACCGAATCACTTATAATTCACTTAGGATTGCTCTATAATGATAAATCCTAAAGGACCGGTCAAATAAATCAAGGCAACATCCTATAGTCATTAAAATCACAAATACAACGTTGATGCTATCAGCACCGAGGGAGAAAAACAGGACTCACAAAAATCACTGTCCTATAAACTCAGATATTACAAAAATGAACACTAATAGAAAAGAAAGAGACATTAATACAAAAATGATCAACTGATCAATGAAATAATTTATGTTATTCTTTTTTATATTCAAGCAATATTACATACTAAGCACTATATTGCTTCTCTACTGTAAAAAAGTTTGTTTTTACCAATCGTCTTCAGTAATGATTGTGAAAAATAAAGTACTTGTATCAAAGAAGATAATGGCCCCATGTCATATAACACCTGGAACATTATTTTCCATTTTAGCTGCTAGTGTAGCTACCCTGGAGAACGCAGGAAAGGACAATTAGGATGAAATGGGGTCTGAAAATGACACCTTGCAAAAAGTAATGGAGAAAACCCAACAGGGAAACGAAAGATTTAAAATAATAGAAATTAATTTTAAAAACAAATACAATATTTGATTTTAAAAATTAAATAAATACAATCTTTGAGGGCTTTCGTGTGAGAGTAGGAAGATGCTTCGCGCTGCTGTCCCAGGCATATAAATTGAAGTTGGAGCCTGAGGGTAGCTGCACAGGCTGTTGACTGTCCCTACTGAGTGTCACTAATCCACGAGTTATCAATGGCCTTGGTCTAAACATTCTCAGCCTCACATTCCCCATCTGTAAAAATGAGAATGTAACACCCACTGGTGTGATGGATAAGAAAACTCTACAAATGCTCAGTTATACAGAGGAAAAAAACAGCAAGTGCTCAATAAATGTTAGCTTTAAAACAGGAAAACAAACTAAAGTATCTAAGTTATAGACAGCATCTGTGCTCAATATACTGAGGGATTCTGTAATACTGGGCACCCTGCCACGTTGGAAAGGCTTCTTTGGAAAGCAAGGTACTCTCTCGTTAGGAATATTCATCCTGAGCCTGGATGGCCCCCGGAGCAGCTGTGAGAGGCACTTTTTCATCGCCTGGAATGTTAGACTGTGCTGTGCCTGGAGTTTCTTATTTCTCTATCTGTTCAGTGAAACTTTTCAACAAATGCTCATAAAAATTTGCGATTTTCCCCACCAAGAATGACTACTTATGGGATTTATGAATTGTCTCCATGCTTTCTCATCCGTGACTCCTCGTCTCCTTTACAGCTGTGTGACTGGGAACAAGTTCTGATTCTCACTGAGCGTCAGTTCTTCATCTCACAAATGGGATTAACAATAGCACCCCCTGAACAGGGCTGTACAAAGACTAAATGCATAGATGCGCCATGCTTAGACTACAAACGACACGATGCAAGTGCTCAATAACTGTTATTCATTATTATTTGTTACTATTCACTAATTGGTTCCTTTATCCACCTCTCTTTGCTACTTTAGGTCACTCAGTAGTTGTACTCGGATTAAGTTGTTCTATATCTGTATATGAATGTGCTAACACTGGTGGCCTTTGGATACTCTGTCACTCTATATAATTCGAGTGCTAAAAATTTTTTTACTTATTTTTTTGACTCAGTGTCTGGCTCTGTTGCCTCGACTAGAGTGCCGTGATGTCAACATAACTCACTGCAACCTGAAACTACTACACTTAAGAGATTCTCCAACTGGCCACATACCTGGGAATTCAGGTGCGTGTGCTATCACACCTGATCAAAATGTTTTAATGTGTTGTAGAGACGGGGTCTTGCTGGGTCATCTAGGCTGGCTCAAACCCCTGGCCCCAAGCAATACCTGGCTTCCAAAAGTGATAGGATTATATGCGTGCACCACCCTGCCTAGCTACAAAGCTAAAACTTTCTAAAGCAAGTCCAGCTGAGCTTCACGATGTCTTTATAGGACACTCTATGCTCATACATTACTGGAGATTAGTGAAAGGCTATTTCATAATAATAATTATTATGACTTTTGCTGTTTTGGTGTTTTCTTGTTTTGTGTCTTAAGTATAACACAGTAATTAGGCAGAATAAAACTTAATTATTTTATTTTGCAAACATGAAAGTACTATGGTAGTCAGCTCTAGCTGCCACAACAAAATATCACAGACAGGGTGGCTTAAACAACAGAAATTAATTAATTTCTTACAGTTTGGGAAATCTGAAAATCAAAGTGTCAGCTGATTTGGTTACTAGTAAGGGCTTTCTTATAGTCTCCTAACTAGGCCAATTCTGTTGTCACTTTCTCTCACAATAAGGGCAATAGACGGAC
Source organism: Galagoides demidoff (assembly GCA_963574575.1). Lineage (NCBI taxonomy): Eukaryota > Metazoa > Chordata > Mammalia > Primates > Galagidae > Galagoides > Galagoides demidoff. Next base: position 14,870 of record CAUYQV010083118.1, on the reverse strand, counting down.
TGGGTCAGGACCCCACCAGTACGACCTCATTTACTCTTTCATCTCATCACATTGGAGGTTCATACTTCAACATGAACCATAGGATTCACTAACTTTCCACTCAGTCTTAGCCAAATGCTAACCAGTCTCATGTTAGCGATCATCGAGCCCCTACATTTAGTTTATTTGACTGTCATCTCCCTCCTTAATGTCACAGTAGATACCCTTATTAGATGGACCTAACTGAAACCGTATTTTTTCTAGTTGCCCAGCTTTGCAATTTTAGCTATCTTTGACTTCTCTCTATCCTCATTCATTTATATAAGGAGTCACCACATTTTATTGACCCATAATTTGAAGCAACTTTCAGAAATATCCCTTCATTTTTATTAACCCTGTCACCGCCTCATTCCAGGGCCCTAATCACTTGATGGATCACTGTAACAGCATCCCAACTAATCTTTCTGCCCGTGCTTTCTTCCCTCCAGAGAATCATGCATAGTCAATTGCCTTTTCTAATATAATCCCATCTTCATTTTATTACTTGGTGAAAAGTCTATGCATTCTCCATCATACAGAGTTTAAAAACGTCTCCTTGGTATTCTAAAGCCTTTGAATTCAAATTAGTTCTTATTTGCAACCACTTTCAACACACATCTTCTATAAACTATAAAATTAGGGGGAATGGTATTACACAGGAGGAAATAGTCAATGTGCTTTAAACTTATTATTTACTAAACTTTATTTTCTATATTGATCTTTTCCTGTATGTGGCGCCTCCCAGAAAGATTACAGTTTTCGTGGTGTTATCAACACCATCAAGACTAGTCTAAGCATGTGTGATACAAGGGCTAAGACGATGGTGCTCTGTGCTGCCTGGAAAAGAAGGTAACTGGAAGCAGATGTCCCTTTCTCCCAGAGGAGAGGATGCGCCCACACTTAGATGTTTATTGGCCTTCTCCCCAGAGCAGAGAGAATGGAAACTTCCCATGGGCCATAATGTCTCCAGGAGCTGCACTGCTGGCATCCCAGAAATTTCTGTGTACCAGTCCTATGCCAATATAGACTGGCTATCTCAGAGTTACTTTATTTGTTCCTTCACTGAGAAAGTTGCCCTCACATTTGCCTCAGAGAGCTAGGAGAGGTGTGGTAGGCAAGATTCCCACATGGAATATGAACCCATGATGCCCTGACTGTGGCAAACTTCAAGAAGAACGGGGAACCCATAGGTTATTAGGCTTCTCCAGAGAGACAGAAATGAGATGACTTATTCTTATACAGAATATGCTATGCAATTATGGAAGCTGAGAAGTCTCAAGATCTCTAATGGGTGAGCTGGAGAACCAGGGGAACCAATGGATAGTTCCAGTCCAAGTCTGAAGCCTGAATGCCAGAGAGCTGGTTCGGCTGATGAAAGTCAGCAACCTTGAGACTCAAGCAGAGCCAATATTTCAGTCTGAGTTTCAAGGCCAGAGAAGACTAATGTCTAGCTTGAGAAGACAAGAGTTTCCCTTACTCAGAACTTTTGTCCTATTTATGCTTTCATCTGACTGGATGCAGCCCAGCCACATTGGGGAGGTCAATCTGCTTTACTTAACTGACTGAAATGTTTCAACTAGAAACATCATCACCAACATCCCCACAATGATGCCACCAACATCCCCACAATGATGCTTGACAAAATATCTAGGTAGCCCACTGACCAGTCATTTTGACACAGACAACTGACCACCACCCCATGCCTTTTTTTCCTCTTACACCTGATTTTAAGTTGTCACAGTCCCCTATAAAGTATAGTCCTAATCCATGTCACATGATGCTGTGAAATCTGCTCTGATCCCCAATTCATGACAGCTGGTGACCCAGGTGGAACCTAGTATGAACACAGAATGGCGAGGAGCCATCTCATGAGCCAATCTCCATCCCTCCCTTCTCTGATAACCATCACCTCTTGCCTTTCATTTATCCTAATATGCTTACACTCCAGTTGATGATGCCATAGCAGTTGTCCATCTATTTCTTTTGGAATTTTTAAACAATTGTTCCATGATGTACATGTCTTTAAAAGAGTGTTAAGTTATTTCTCAAATATATAATACACGTTCTCATAGTATTAGTGAAATACAAATATCTCTTTCTATCTTTGACTCAGTATCCATGTTAAGTCTTTCCTCCTGTTCCATCAAGCATCTTTTTGGGTCCAGGTCTCACATGGGATCTCCATGATGTCCCTTTGGTGTTGCAGAAGATATTAACTAGCATCCAGATTATGTTGGTCACAGAAAATTTCTGATCTTATGTAATACATACTGCAAAATTCCTCTTTGCATATTAACATTGCCTACCAGACATTGCACTTTGGCAGTTCAATTTTGTCCAAACTCTTCAAGTGCAGTTTCCTCAACTATGAAATATAAAGGGCATCCCCTGCAATTAAGTGAAACTATGGTATTACTATTGACCATTCTCCTACACTAACTCATTCTCACTCACAGTACTACTTTTTATTCAATTATATAAGGAAGTGCTTGAAGTAGGAACTGAATGCTTTTGCAGTTAAATCTCTCAAAGAAAGTCTTTTTCTGTCTTCCACAGGTATTATGTATAATAATTTCAGATAACTCCCTATATTTTCTTTTAGACACATGCTTTGTCCAGAGGCACTTCTGAATGGATTCTTCTTTCCTGATACGTTCTCATCACATGATCTTTCGGGACTGAATAATTTTTGCTCTTGAGAAAGCAGTAAGCACACCTACAGTATCTCCAAATGCTAGCACATTCTGTGCAGAAAAGGGAATTCATATTTATGTGGCATTAAATGTTCTTCCAGATTAGACAATACCATATTAAGGCCAACAACCACCAGATTAGAAATCAGTGCCTAATTGTACCAGAAAAGCTTAAGGTTAAGAAGCAAGACTTCCTAGAATCATGTGATGTTTTTATAGGGAAAGATCAGAGATTATGAAGTTCAACTTCATTTCAGAGAATCAGGGAAAGCTTACATTATTTTATTTTCTTTAAAACATATATATCACAAGCCCAGGCACTGTCTTCTTTGAAGTTTCACAAGGCATATGTTTCTGTTCTCTATAAATACCAAGTGGAGCTGATCAGGGAAGACCCTCCATCCTGTGCGATTTCAGAAGACGAGGGTTTCTGCCTGCTGATTCCTGGTGATCATTTCTAACACCCACAGAATTCTGGCCTGTCTTTACCCAGAGGCTTAAGCTCCCAACCCAACACACTATCAAACTCTCAGCCCAACAGTGTTCAGTGGTTGTTAAGTTCTGTTGAATTTTAATGAAGCTTTGCCTACAGGCACCATGATCAACAATCACATGGTGTGAGATGGCTCTAACCCAGACCCTGATTACCTGGATCCAGTTTAATTAAATGTAAAGTCTTAAGCACTATTTAAAGCCGCTGAGTTTTCTGGAAATGCATGCCCTCAGGCTTTGAAAATAAACATGATCGATCTGGGGTTCTACCCAGGTTGTGGTCATCTATCTAAATCATTATTTTTTAAGATGAAAGAATTGAACTTGGTTGGTAACTTTCCTGCCAAGTTTTCTCTTTTCTGGGCTTTAAGACCTTTAGTGAGCAGAGTTTGTAGATTTCTGCTTTTCTGATGCATTTCCTGTGCTTTCCTTGAAGAGAAACATTAATAAAGTGTATGATTGCTGATACTGGAGATACTTGCCTTCCCTCCTGCCTGAAATAAGAATTAACTTGTCAACCTCAATCTATAGAAATAAATTTATATCTTTGGAAGTGTTACATATATACTGATCACTGGAAAGAAAAAACGATTTTCTAATAAAAGATCTCACAAAAAATTTAAGTGAAACACATATAAAATATATAATAAAAATAATACCAGGAAGTGTAACTGAGATGAATTATAAAGTCTCCCTTTTATAATACTACAAAGTGGAAACAAAAATGCTCCTAACTAAATTCAATCATTTTCAATCCATTTCTAAAATATTGAGTGATTTTCTACTAACTCAACAAACTTTCTACTCTGATAACCACATTATTTTTCTTCTCAAATCACTTTCACAGATCATGCTGGTTCTCAGCCTTAATCCAATTTACAAATGGCAAATTCTTAAAAGTTGCCATTTGGGGCCTTCCTATTTGGCTTCCCCTCTCTGCCAGGGGCCGTTCTAGTCTCTCTCCTCTTGCTCCACCCCCCTTTGCTTAACATGCCTATCAATCTTTCTCCTTGTCAATAAACTCTATCCTGTCACTCAAAATAGAGAAAAAAAACATGGGCATTCAATAGAATCAGGGATTTATATCTCAAAATATAAAGTTTTAAATTTCAAATAATTTGAAATTTTGGTTGCCTTTACTTTTTCTTTTTTGCCCCAGATTCACCACATGTCTTTGTTGCATAAGAATAAGATAAAGATACTAGAAGCGTGACTGGGATAAATGATATAAGAGACCCACAGGTAAGATTGAAGCGAAGATTTTTAAAAAGGAAATTTGTCTCTCTACATAGTAAATAAAATAAAAAGCTATAAAGCAACGCATACTTATAATTTATATAAACACTTTTTCTTTTATGTTTCATAAGATGACGATTGTGCTAGTAGAGCTAAAATCATTTACTTCTCTTCTAATGTAAAAAATAAGTTCCACCAACTACATAATTTTATGTATAAAAAATAAATTTATCTGTAACCCAAATTCATTCTCTTTAGTGATTTTTAGTAGGCTGCGAGCCCCTGGCCAGTATAAAGTGGTTTAATTTTCCAACATTAATTTATATAGGAAAAGTAATTTACCCAGTTTTATTCCTTACGTCCAAACCAGTGCTGTTGGTTGGGCACTTTTGAATCACTTCATGATGACATTCTTTAAAATTGATTAGCTCATCCATACAGTTAATCCAAAACACTCATGAAGGTCATCCATAATAATACCTAATTTGATCTTTTCATCACATATTGATATAATCAAAAGTGATATGGAAAGAAAAAAATATATCTTATAAATATTCATAGGTCACCACTTTCATTCATAAAACCTGAAAAAGACCACATTTAATTACAGATGGTGAGTTTGCATGTACCTATGAATGGTATAGTCTAATCATTTTCAAGAGTGGTTCAACATTTTTTTAAAGAGACAAGGTCTTGCTCTGTTGTTCCCTCATCTTAAACCCCTGGCCTCAAGCAATCCTCACACCCAAAGTACTGGGACTATAGGCCTAAGCCAAAGTGCCTGACTTCAAGTGTTCATTAAATTTTAGCAATATATGCCCTTTTCTCTAATTATATTGTGAAATACACATTCTAAATCATATTGTGTAGCCTGAATAGTTGACCACCTTCCTACATTGACCACCTCCTTAAGTTGACCTAATTTTCATAGACTGGACATGCACCACATGTATATATGAGTACAGGAAGCCCAGTGCCTTATGTTGACCCTGGGGTGGCCAGTATACAAAGCCTCTACTGTCTTTGTGCATTGCCTCTTCCATACCAACCATGGTGCTCCCATCCTGCTGTTCCATTTACAGTTGTCTATCCACCCTCTTCTTCACATGCTACCTATGCACTTTCTCCCATCCTTCTGACACAGAGCCCATTCATGAGCAGAACTTCCTACCTATGTGCTGGTTTCAATCCCCTCCCTGCCTTAGACCTCTGTATCTATATCCCAAACAATTGTTACTTAATTTTTGTTCTTAGAAGTGGGTCGATGGTGATGTTTTCACTAGATCCTAGTATCTTAAGAGAATTTTAACAATTGGGGGATTTTTTGTAAACAAAATATATCAAATACGTTATACTTTAAAATAAATTTTTTGAGGATATATTAATTTTTTTACTTTGTTAAAAATCCTTTTTTCTTATGAAATGTTGATTATATGTAGTATCTCTAATTGTGTTTGTTTAACTGCATTTCAGAGTCTTTCCATGGCAAAATTTAAAATTGGTAATAATGGCTCGGCACCCATAGCACAGTAGTTATGGCATAAACCATAGGCACTGAGGCTGGTGGGTTCAAACCCAGCCCAGGCCAGCTAAAAAACAACAACTGCAACAATTAAAAAAAAAAAAAAGTCAGGCGTTGCTGTGGGTGCCTGTAGTCCCAGCTACATGGGAGGCTGAGGCAAGAGAATCGCTTAAGCTCAAGAGTTGGAGGTTGCTGTGAGCTGTGACGCCACAGCTCTATACGCACCTATAGTTACTAAGGGCAACTTAGTGAGATTCTGTCTCAACAACAGAAGAAAAATAAAAAATAAAACTGGCAATAATAATAATAATAATAGTATATGTACTAAAATGCCAAAGTTCAGATGTTCCAAGGATGCCCTAAAATTCCTAACTCTCATTTTTGGAAGTTCTTTTGGGATCTTGCTGCCTCCAACATGTAAGGTATAAGGTCATTAGTCAAGGATATGAAGAGAAATACAATTACTCTTAAGTATGGGGCATCCTCTAAAGACCAGAATTATCCAAATGTAAGCTTTTAAAAACAGGAATCCCAAGTTAAAAGAAGTAGAAACATTTGTAATCAAGATCATCATCTCTAAGACCGACATGTAAAAAAGAACAAGTCGTTTGGGAGACTAAATTGCATAGGTCCAGAAAAGCCAGAAAAAGATTTAGAAACCAAGAGGAAAACAGGAAGAATAAATAAAACTGACCATCAAAAGAAAAGAGAGGTAAGTGCAAATGACAGGGGCACAATTAAGTGCACCCTCATTTAACCAACAGAAGTATCTTAAGAATTTTCACAATATGATAAAAGCAAGATGTCCGCACAACGGAGCGACTTCTACCTGTCACCAGCAGGTGGTAGTAGATACCCCTTTGGATTTATGTACTGTATTTTGGAATCCTGGTTGGTCTCCATCCTTACCACTTCCAAAATAGAGAGAGCTTCCATGTATGCCTTTCTCTGGCCATACTAGCTGGTCTTTAAAAAAATGATATATTTTACATATCAAAAATGTTTCCTTTTTTGTATTTTTTTATTCATGACAAACAGTTCAATCTAGGCTTTTGAGACTTTGAGAAAGGGGTTGCTAGAAAAAAAATACTGAAATCTTTTTGCGTCTTTCTCTTAGAAGTACGGGCTGTCTACAAGAATGTCACCTAATGGATTAGATGTTGAACCACACCATTTAGCAAAATCCCACTATGAAAAAGCAAGCTCGACATCCAAATGGTAATTCTGATTTAAAAATCCAGAATGAGACCTTTTAGACACAACAATACATTAAGGTGAATAATGCCTAAACACTGACACCCCCCCCAACCTTTATAGATGTATGTGTGGGCATGTGCCTCTATTGCTTCTTATCAGACCCCTAAGCTTCTGAAATCCTGTACATAAAGGGAAGCTCGCTAGGGAATAACTGCAAGACCAAGGTATCAGAATTGAAGTTAAACGTGGGTTTTAGCAACACAAAGCATTAGTGGTCATAGCAACCGGGGACCCTGAGCCATGTAATGTGGTATCAGTGAGAATTAACACATGAAAGGGGTCTCTGTTGCCTGGACCAAACCACCAGTGAATGAAATATTCCCCATATGTAACCGGGGAAGACTGAGAGAGGTGTGTAATTGGATGATCCCTCACTCATAATAAGAAAACAGAAAATCACATTAAACTCTTAAATCTGCACCTAACGTAAAGCAGCATTTTGTAAAGAGGATAAACACCTGTTTGCAGTAGGACTGGTTAAAAAAAAATAGCAAGTGTTATGAGATTATTATGGATCTTATAAAAACCAGTCCAGGGGCAAAAGAGAAGAATATGATGGAATTGATTTATTTCAGACTGATATTTAATGAAAAGCCAGATCCCGAGGACAAAGTTGTGATAATGTTTCTTCTTCCCTGAAAGCCTCCAGCGTCCTCTTCTGTAATCTGTTACTAAACTAATAGCTGTGCTTTCTATATTGCTATCATTATTTTAAAACAATCAAGTACATATGTCTGTATTTATATATGGCTTTATCTGTGACAAAATGTGTAATATGAATGAGTACATTAATATCACAGCAAGTCTGGTCACCTGTCTGGGAAATGGCTGGGTTTTATCTTCTGTTGTCAGCAATCAATAGATAGATGTCAGCGTGCCACCAATACATGCTCACATGGGGCATCTCACTGTGCTACAGGGCAGGGAGTCATTGGATTTAGTAATATGATAGAAGTCTGTAGATTAAAAATAAAGAGATTCACCAAGTGTGTCAATCCTAATGTAAACTACAGAATGAGGGTGACCACGTGTCAATGGAAGTTCATTTATTGTAACCCCCAAGACAAAAAGTTACTACTTGTGTATAAGATGTTGACAGTGGCGGCAGGTTCACGTGTATGGGGACTAAGGATAGATGGGAAGTCTCTTACTGTATGCTACAATTTGCTGTGAAACTAAGACTGCTCTAAAAAAATAGAGTGTGTTAAAAATAAATAAGATTCAAAAAATGAGCCACCACAGGAAGCTCCTGATTTAAAGCCAATTTCATCTAATGGAGGAGACTTCTTACCTCCCTCTGTGCCATCATCAATGGTTAAGGGGCGTCTTTCAGATGTGACTAAATTTCTTGATCACCTTGATCCTTAAGCATCTGAAGGAGCTAAGGAAATTTCACCTCAAAATATGAGTCCCTAGTATAAAGAACATCTTGAATTGAAGGCCATTCAAGGTCAAGAAACACGGGAAGAAGCTTCCTCTCTATCTGCATAAACTGACTCCCCTTCCCAATTCTTGTTAATTCAAAATAATTTCAAGAGTGACAGTGGGGATTGTAGGTGGACCTGGCCCACACCATAAGCCATAAACACCTGTATCCAATGGTAATCTACAGGTCAATCTATGTCTCCCCCGCCCATTCATCACCCCTAGCAACTGTTTATGCCCTATACACCTCAATGTCCTCCCTTCCCTCTGAAAGGCCTATATAAAGATATCTGAACTCCTTTCAAAAACTGGGTTATCATTCTGTTTTCTCCCCATATACATGGGAAATAAACCCTTTCCCTTATGAATCTGCCTTAACTGTGGGTTAATCTTTTAACCAACTTTCAGGGGAAAAGGCAAGTTTTCCTCACGCCTACACATCTCAGTGTCTTCACGTCCTTTTCACATGCATCTAAATGGTGAGGAAATTGGAGCCATCTCTTGGTCCACCAGTTGACTCTTAGGTCAACTGTTTAACTAAATATACATTCATGTGTCAGCTGGGACTGCCTGTGTCTTAAGACCTTTCAAACATTGTCTTGGAACCTCCAGATGCCAAGGCTTCAGAAAGCGCAGAGTAGCTCACGGGCTTGAGGTCTATTCCACCTGCTATGGCACACCTGCTTCTTCTTCCTGCTAATCCAGCCAGGGCATAAAACATTTATACTCAGTATTCATAAGTGTGGTCGACTGCATTGACATTTGATTTTTTTGGTAGAGTTTAAACCCAATTAACTTAAACAGTTTTAAATTGAATGATAGATTTCCCATTTCTAAAATGTGTTTCCTATAAGCTTCTATGGCAGATTTTTGCCTGGTTGTTCAACTCATGTGTCCTCGGATCACCCTTCCTCTCTGGCTCTTCTCCCTGCTCCCCACGCTCTCCATCCTTCTCTTCTCTCCTTCCCTTTAAGGAACAAAACTTCAACTCCTATAATTTTCTTGTCCAGGCAGTGTAACCTTCTCTTTTTATAGCTAGGTCGCCTGCTGACACCTCTGCTCTCAGAATTACATCTTCCACCATGGCTTTTAAAGATATTTTGACAAATAAAATTCCCTTCCCCAGATGAATTTTGGTGCCAACTGTTAAGATGGGATACGTTTACTTGGTCATATAGATTCCACATTATTTTATTTGTCCTGAAACTACCCCATTGGAATCAGAAGGGATGAGTAGAAGGAAAGCAAGAGATTGGACGTTGAGTCCCTCTGAGATGGTGGCTGCTTGGCTAGTCATGTTTGTGTACATTTTAACGCAAACTGCAATAGGTCTGTGAGGCAGCCGGTGTTGCTATCTTTATCATAGAGATGAGCAAGCAGAGGCTCAGAGTGGTTAAGAAACTGGCTTAAAATTAAATATTCATTTAGCGGCAGAGGCTGGATTTGGAACATTATATGCAGATAAAATAAAGTTTGCGCATTCCTCCTACACACCACCACTATCGACAACTGGAAGGAACAATAGACTTGCAGCTTCAAAAAAACATTGAAAATGTTTTCAATTCTAACTAAAAAAGAAACTTGCAGCTGTGTGATGTTGGGGGGTAATTACCAAATAACTGATTCTCACCTTTCTTGTCTATAAACCGCAGATCCTTTGGTCCAGCTGTGCTGTTCATAAGGGTTATGGAATTGATATCAAAGTGTTTTGTAAGTGGGAGACAGTTTAATGAAGAAGAATGCTGATTTGGGCCAGGGATGGCCTGGATTTAAAGCCTGGGACATCTGGCACTTCAAATGCTGTGACCTTGGCCAGTGTACAAACATAAGCCTCAGTTTTCCCATATAGTAAACAGAAATAATGTGTTTAGAAATAACTTCTCAAGTTGTAGGCACTGAATGAGATAAGGGCTATAAAGTGTTTAACAGAATCTGGCACTTGTTGAGATGGACATTTAATGGTGCTTTTTGTTGGTACATTTTAGAAGTATTGAGGATGAAAATGCCCACCTCTCCTCATCCACGGCTACTCTGTGTGACTATGCAGGGTGAGCCCAGGGTCATTCACAAAGTCTCGGCTCTCCCTTGTGCAGCTAGGAGGTGTGTAATACGGCGGCACTGTCTTCACCAGGTCCTTTCAAAGCATTAATGAAAACACCAAAGGCAGCCAGCAACGGGCTGCTGGGAACTCGACACCTGTGCTTAGGCCCTTCCCAATCCTTGGCCTTGTGACCCCCTCCCTTCCCCCAGGGAAAACATGGTGTAAAATGATGTAGGGTACACTTAAAACTGGCCATTTTACCTGTCCCATAAACCCAGGTACTGGCAAAATACAAAGTGTTAGATGTACCCTCCTGGTCCTTGGTTGTTAGGGCCCTGCTACTTGTAAATGTCTGGTTCAGTTGGACTTGGGCTCCTACCAAATCAATTAGCTACCCTGCTTCGGTTGGGAGGAGCTGTCTCCAGTATTTACCCTCTGAGGAAGTGCAACTTGGTCTTTTCTGTCATGTGGGGAGGTGAGCAGGTGTTATTCTTCCTTTTATTAGCTTTAAACAATTTCAAACTTAAATTATTTTAGTGGTATTATTACTCATCATTCCCCTAAAGACTAAGCTCCTATCTTCTAATGTGTGGCTTTGTAGACCTAAGTCCTAATTGTTTGACTTACCTTCCAGTTGATTACTTAGTTTCTCCTGTCTGTACTTTTTTTTTTTTTTTTTTTTTTAAAGACAGAGTCTCACTATATCGCCCTGGGTAGAGTGCTGTGGCATCACAGCTCACAGCACTCACAGCAACCTCAAACTCTTGGGAACTACAGGCACCTGCCACAATGCCCAGCTATTTTTTAGTTGCAACTGTCGCTGTTTTAGCAGGCCCAGGCTGGGCTCAAAACCACCAGCCCTGGTGTATGTGGCTGGTGCCCTACTCACTGAGCATAGGCCCCGAGCCTCCTGCCTGTACTCTTTGAAGAACCACAATGACCTCTGGGAGAGATGTTATTCTAGCACTTGTTATCAGCCTTTAACTGGCCACCTCCTGGCAATGGAATCAATGATGTTAAGACTAAAGAACTATTTATAGGAATGCAGAATAAATTTAAGTGAACAAACATGTTCCTTTTCTCATTTTAAAAATGTTTAAAAAGCAGAACAATAAGCTCTAGGTCTGCACGTGAAAGATGAGCACTTTGGAAACAAAGAAGAATTCAGGAGGACGTAATTCTACGTAGTGCAGCTGGGGAGGATACAGCCTAAATTAATCAGCCCTGGCTCTTCAGGAAGCAAAGTCAGCACTATTGCATCAGGTGCTTCAGCTCACCAGGTTCTCACATTTACCTTCCTCCCTTGGGATACCCACAAAGGAATATTAGCTCCCAAGTGTACAGTAAAAGTTGTTGATGTGGGATGGAGAGGGTATTGTCCTTACAGTATATTCTGGTAAGACTCCATCTTGAGAAACAGAATTTTCCAATCTTGAGATATTAAGGGATTGTTTGAGTCTGAAGTACAGAAAAACAATTAAATCTTTAAAACTCTAGTTCTGTAAGCAACTATTTAGAAATGCTTATGGGCACCTTTTGCTAGTGGATGTTCATAAATATAAAAATAAATATGATGGAGTCTATTTTATTCATACATTTATGGACATAAGATGAAAGTGGTACCCATATCTGAGTTTAAATAGATGAAAATTTAAAAATAACAGTCACAATGGGAGGTTTGGTAGTAACCCAAAAAAGAGGAATGGCATAGACACACACAAGTATGTGTGTACATGAGTATTTAACAGCAAGGTGGGCTAACCATGGGTACAATTATGAGTGGTCCCCACTTGCAATAATATAGGGAACCAGGTGCAATGCGCCCTCAAGCCACTTCTAATTACTCCTGTGGGGTCATAAGCACCTGGGCTGACCACATGCCCCTGGCTGACCTTGATTGCTCCCCCTCATCCCTGCTACCAGGATTTTAAATAAAATTTGAATTTCTAATTTCATACTAAGAGATCAATACGTTCTTGTGAAATAGAAAGTTTCGACTTTTCCTCTTATAGTTAGGCTCAGCTTGGGTTGTCTACCAGCAGATTTCTCTTAACATCTCTGGACGGTTGGGTCAGGACAGTTTCAAGTACAAGGATTCCCCTCCACTCTTTTTTTTTTTTTTTTGAGACGGAGCCTCAAGCTATCCCCCTGGGTAGAGTGCCCCTCCACTCTTAACAACATAACCACCTCCGTCCACTCACCTGACATCCCTCCCACTAGAAGGCTCCTCACCCAGGAAAATAATGTGTGCAAAAATGCTTGAAGATAAAGAGAGACCTCTGCAACCATGGGTCAGTCCCTGCCACCTGGGAGCCCTGCCCCCCCCCCACAGGTGCACACACTGACACAGCTCAGCTCTGTGCAGAGGACACACTGTACCTCTCTCTACTATTCTACCTTCTTGAGTTCTAGGTCTTCTATGGAGACAGGTTCAGGTTCACAACCCATCTCCCACTTAGTCCCTGTGTAACTATGATCAAATTGTTTAGTCATCTTCCATCCCTAGTCTATATCTTTATACTCATTGCTATGAGTATAAAAATAATTCATTGTGAGGAGTAAAGCAAATGGTAACATTTACTCAGATAATATTAAGTTATTGCCTTGTCTTTTACAAACACTTGGGGAGGTCTGTGAGGATGTGGATTGGATGACTGTGCTTCGTCTCGAATTATATTATTAGCTGGCCTTTAAGTAAACAAGGATTTGAACTTGTATGTTTTGAAAAAACTTGCACACAAACTACGTGGCCTAGGAATATCAAAAAATAAGAAAAAGTTACACCCTGAATGCATAAAATATGTAGATATTAGTCTTTTTATCATTTATCACAAAATACACACACATTCATTCTAAAAAATTAAAATTGATCAAAGCTTACGCACAGACTATACATGGCGTCATTCATACTCACAAGAAGTGTACACAAAGACGCAGCATTAAATCATAACTGCATAAAATCAACTCTAGTTCACACTGTACTAGTATAATGATTTCCCAGCCACCTCCTGTTATTGCAGCCAGCTCCACATACTGTGAATGTCTCCTTAAAACCCACGTGCTGCTAGTCCTTTCTACAGGAGCAGCCTGTCTCTCCAGTAAATTGCATAGCACAGGAATACGTGCTCTCCCATGATTCTCACACATTTTTCATACATTTAGTGCAATACCACAGACCTTAAATAATACCATGGGTCCGATACAAAGTCGCCACTAGCGATGCCAGGACATCTCCCAAGAAGATGAGAAGTCATGACATTATAAGAAAAAGTTGAATTCCTTGATACGTATCATGGAATGAGGTCTGTAGCCACCATTTCAGAGACAGGGTTCATCTTATAAACAGATGAAATAAATTTATGATATCAATAAAACACTACAGTGATATGTATTTCCTCTTCCTTATGATGTTATTAATTATTTTCTTTTTTCTGGCTTACTCAAATATAAGAATACAGTATACACTGCAAATACCATGTAAAATATGTGTTAATAGACTTTTATTTGTTATAAGTAAGGCTTCCAGGCAACAGTAAGCTATTAGTAAAGTTTGGGGGAAGTCAAAAGTTACAGGTGGATTTTTGACTGTGCAGGGGTTGGGGCCATCCCTGCACAGGCTGCTGTATGTATGTGTATATACACATATGTATGTCTATATGTGCACACACACATTTTTTTAAAATGTAGCTTTTCATGCTAAGATCTTACATTTTCTTCCTGGATATTTAAATTCCCATATATAACTTCATCTTGATTCCAGAACCTCCCATCCTCAAGGCTGGTATTCTAGCCATAGCAACATTAAATAACAGATACTAACAAAGAACTAGAGGAAACTTTCCCCAACGTATTTACTACCTCATCTGTAGAGCCTGGGGTGGCTTTCTAATTGGCTATCTTCAGGTAAATGATTCAGAAGCATTTGGCACAGGTATAAATTCTTGCTCTGTATCTTATTGCCATGCTATGGTACTAGGTGCCAACTGTCAGTAGACTTGACACTGTGTTGCTGCTCAGAGGGTGCTAATAAAAAAAGAGGGTGAGATGGCCGGGCGTTGTGGCGGGTGCCTGTGGTCCCAGCTACTTGGGAGGCGGAGGCAGGAGACTCGCTTGAGCCCAGGAGTTGGAGGTTGCTATGAGCTGTGATGCCATGGCACTCTACCCAGGGGGATAGCTTGAGGCTCCA
>CAUYQV010083115.1:0-24849 GCA_963574575.1 Galagoides demidoff | reverse complement strand
CCAGCTCCAATATATATTGCTAGCGCCCTAGCCACTGAACTACAGGCGCTGAGCCCAAAGAACCTATGTTTTAGTTTTAAAATGCAAAGAATAAAATGATCTTCAATTTTTTTTCTACTCTCCTGAAATACTCTCTAAAGTTTCATAGTACCTGTATTTAAGCCAAAGTGCTTTATTTTTAATTTACTTTTTGAAATGACAGCATAGTAGAGTAGCATAGCATCTAAGAGCACATATTGTACACAATCATGTTGGGGTTCAAATCTCTGCCTCTGCCACTTAGTAACTATGACACAGACCTTAAGCAATTTCCTGATCTGTGAAATGGGGAAAATAACACAAAGGAGTAAGATGATGACAACAGAGAGCCTTAGTATGGGACCTGGCAGAAGGAAAGCGTTCAATAAATTGAAATTATTATTACTTCACAAGTAATCCATGCTTGCTGTAGAAAAAGTAGAAAATGAATATCTAATAAAATTGGAATCATACCGTTTGTAATCTGCTTTCTTCCGTTTAGCAATATATTGCGAACATCTTTTCCTGTCAGTTTATATATTTCTACACCATTATTTTTAGTGGCTGCAGAGCGGCTGTAGAATGTTCCATAATTTATGGTGACCAATCCCCCGTCATTGGATGTGATGTTGTTTCCAATTTTTTGCTGTTATAAAAATACCTTAATGTACACCCCTTTCTTTGTGAATATCCCTAATTATTTCCTTGAAATAGCACTGTATTCAGGCAGCCCTTCCTAATAGCAACTGAAATCTTTACATTCACAGCTTTGGCGTAAGGCTCTCAAGCCAAAATCTGGAACTACTTTGGGCAAGATACTTTACTTCCCCCCTAAGCGTCTGTTCCTCGTCTGTAAAACAGGATTAAGAGTACTCCCTACCTTACAAGGTGGCTGTAAAGATTAATAAAATAATGAAAGGAGCTCCTGGCTCGCCTGCTATGTGGATAGGGGCATGGTTAGCAGAGTAAGTACAGCAGACACTCAGAGAAAGAGAGAACTGCCAAGGGTACACCTGACCTGCATCTCAAATCCAGGGTCTAGTACAGCACCTGGTATAGAACAGGCACTTAGGAAAAGTTTTTATCAACATGTTAAAGAAAAGAGATCATAATTTAAAAATAAATGAAATGCTTCTGTTTAAAATTTTTAAAAAGGGCCTTTGGGTCCCCACTGACAAGATGAGGATCAAGTCTCAACTGACTCTTCACCTGAGTCTTTGAGGCCTGTCTGGTGTGATAGCTCTTGAGATTTTCAGCTCATTAGCCTCCTGCCAGGACCCTGCTGCTCCCTGCAGGCACTGGCAGTCCTCCCTCAGGACCCTTACTTCTGTACTTTCTCCCATCCAAGTAGTAGTAACCAAGCCTGACCCTGCTTAGCTTCCAAGAGCAGACAAGACCAGGCATATTTAGGGTAGTAAGGTCATTGATATGCTTTACTCTGCACTTCTGCTCACCAGGGATCTGTTAACCCTGCTAAAGCATCAGGTCCAGCGTTGGCTGCTCTCCTCCAGAAATCCTCCCCCACCACAGGGGCCACCATAGTAGTCCAGACCTTTCAGCACTGTGTCCCTGTACCAGTGAAAGCTTTCTGAGGGTTAAGAAGATATCTACCTTTCTTTAACCCTAAACTATGATTAGCAGAAGAGCAGGCACAATAAAGCCCAAGGAACGAAAACCTCTCACTCCCCCTCTCCACAAACCCCTTAAGGCAGAGGTTCTCAACTTGTGGGTCATGACCTACAAGAACTGTATTAAAGGCTCAAGGCATTACGAAGGTTGAGAACCACTGCCTTAAGGCCTTTAAGAGCAAAACTCTTGTTCCAGCGCCCAGGGCTCCAGCCCCATCAATTCTATGAATGAATGATTTTGTTAATTGCTCACTAAACATGAGAGCAACGTGATACCTTTCAAATGGTACAGGCCTATCAGCAAGCCACAGAGGGGATTTGGGTGGGACTAGGCTGGCCATTCTCTGGATGGGATGAGGGGCAGCACAGCCTGGTCCCAGGATGTTGGAGCAGCTCTACCCTGGGCCCACAGTGCTGCCAAGAGACTCCATTCAGCTCACCTGGTACTACCCGGTAAGGCCCCAGCAACAGTGAGTGAAACCATCAAAAGCACTGCCATGACAGGACAGCACAGTGCTATGGGAGCCCCACGAAAGAATCTTCCCAAAAGAAATAGGAGCTGCACATTAGGAGAGTGAGGGGATCACTGGCCCGGGAAAAAGATGGGGAGGGCAGATACTGGGTTAGAGAAACAGATTCAGCAAAGGCCTGGGCAAACCATCCTTGGCACCATAGTACTGCCTGGTGGATTTCCAGCAGCGGGATCCTGCACTGCCCGGCCTGATGCACAAGGCCCAGGACTTTGAATGACCTGCAGCTGCCTTCCAGCCACTAAATGTGCCAGCATCAGCTGCTGCCTCTCTGTCAACTCACAGCAATGCTGGGCTCTATTGTCTTGATTTTCAAATATGAGGGAAAAGTAATTTCAGAAGCCAAATATGACTGTCCTACACACTTCTCCACCATCAGCAATAACTGAAAAGACAGACAATCTCCAGGGCTCCAAAAGACTATTGCTCTATGAAGCCATTTCAGTCAGGGGCAGGGGGGGACTCTCTACAGATGGGAAGCAAATGGATTCAGGGGATCGCAATGTTGTGACTTCCTCCTGAGGGCTTCTGTAACCTCCAGCTCCACACTGGGGTACGCACTGTGAGAGGGAAGGGTGTGATGAACTAAAGCTGGTCAGGCAGCAGGAGCAATCAGAAGGAGGTAACCCAATTGGAGGTATTTCCCATTGAGAAGAGAGATGTGTGGAAGGCATGAAGAAAGAAACAGAGATTGTTTGCTCTGTGCTGTACCCACCACAACCCTCTATCCCTGCAGTTACCTTACCATTTTGAAAACACCTGCTTATAAACTCTCACCCAAAACCTCACCTCCCTTAAGGGAGCCTATGCTTGAGTCACTTCTGAGGTGCTAGCAGCTAAGCCACGGCCAGGATACAGCAATGCTGAACTGAGAGCAGAAATGACAGGAAGGTCTATTTTATGGCTCAAGAAAAGCAAGTGCTTTCTAACAATCCAGGTTGCCTCTAACAGGCCAGGATATTTAGGTGGAAACATTCTGTCCGGAAAAGTCTGCAAGCAACCCAATGCCCTCATGCTAATAGGAATGAGAATGAAAAAGGACCCGGGAGATTCCTTCCAGTTCTAAGACCCAGCCACCCGAAGCAGTGAAGGGAGCCGCAGGGGAGGAAATGCTCTGACAGCACCTGCTCTGTGCCAGGCACACACACCCAGGCACTGCCTTGTTAACCCCCCACAATCCTGTGATGTAAGCACTACTATTATTTGCACTTCACAGTGGCGGAATCTGAAGCTCAGTGAGGTTCATAACTTGCCAAAGACACAGAGCTAGTAAGAGATGAAGGTGAAATGTGAACCAAGACCGCCAGGCTACCCACCTGGGCTAAGAGAGAACTTGTGCCCTCCTGGCTGTGTAGGAGGCAGCGCCAGCCCTTTGCAGCAGCTGAAACCTCTCCAAGGGTAATAATATTAGCTGACTTCATCTCCTGCAGATGCCAAAACTTGTCAAAAGTATTTTTACATCTACAAGCATAAGAGCCCTAAGCCAACAGAAGCAGCTCTAGGGTAAAACAGCTGGTTTGCAGCCATTGCTCTGTGGGAGCCCAGGGGCTTCCCTCCACGCCTAGATTCCAACTAAGGAACACAGATGCTTCAGGAGGGGTCTAGGAAGGCTCTTGGGGAGGAGGTAACATCTGTACTAGGACTTCAATGATGAGTTAGACAAGCACAGGCAGTGTGGGCAGCAGACAGGAAAGGGCATCCCAGACATCAAAAACATCAGGACCAAAGGCAGAGGTGCAAGATGTGTGTGGAGAATCATGAGCCGTTCAGGGTTACCAGAACATAAAATTCAAATTCAACAGGGGAAGGACATAGTGATCAAAGAGGTAAGCAAGGGCTGCTAAATTATGAAGGACTTTGAATACTATGCTAAGGAAGCTGTACTTGATTTATCCTGAAGGCAATAAGGAGTCACAGAAAGGTTTTATGCAGAGCAGTGTGATAAGATCAAATCTCTGCATTAGGAAGATCCGTGGTGGCAGCAATATAAGAAGCTGAGTTGCTGGCAGTGAGGCTGGAGGTGTGAAAGTAATGGTGAGGTAATGCAGGAGAGCTCTACTGTAATCCCCAACAGGGCCAAACTGTACACTCTCTGGGCCTCCCGACCTACTCACACTATCATGGATGCAGGCCTATTTAAAGCCTACTAGTTCTGTGGAGACTCCTACACAACCTTCTTCAATGATACGACTGTATGGGGAGAAAAAATACTAATCCTAACTGCCAATTATTGAACTCATTCCACATCAGATACTATGCGGGGTCCTTTACACAAATAATCTCAGTTGTGCACTCAACAGTCCTGTAAGGGAGGCGACTATTGCTACCTCCATTTTGCAGAGGAGGAAATTTAAGTTCAGAGAGGGTAGCTTACCAAAAGTCATCCAGCTACTAAAAGGGAGGCGTGAGGCCTTCCACCAAGGGCACGAGGGCAGAGACCGCACTGTTAACCACCGCCGAGAGGGCTGGAGAGGGAGGGCTAAGGATTCTGAGTCCCAGAGACCCCGTGAGACACCCCACCTCACCCTGCACCAGCTCCTTAGGGAAAATAATGGGTGGTACACCTAGCCACAACTGCCGGGGAAAGGCCAGAAGTGGGAAGCCCCACTTCAAAGGAATCAGGAGGGACTCGGCTGTCGGCAGCCTTCAGGTACTAGGAGAGAAACAAGGTCGTGGACCTGATAAACCCGGACAGGAAAAACAGAGAAAAGAGCCTCAGGGGCGGGGCTCGGACAGGCGGCGTATTCTGGGGCGGGGATTCCAAGGGGCGGGGCTCCCTGAGCCCCAATAAGTCTGGGATCTGCCGGCCCGTCCGAGGGGCGGGCCGCGAGAGGGGCGGAGCTATAGCTGGGCTCGCAACCCACAGACTCGTTAGGTCACCTCCCCACGACCGGACCCAACCTCGTTCCACACTCGGGCTCCAACAAGGCTGATCCGGGATCTCGATGGTGTAGTCCAGCTCAGCTGAGGCCATGGTGCAGGCGCTGGCCCTAAGCACGAGCCTCCTGCCGGAACTCCCGCTGGCGCACCCGTGCCTCACCCGGGAGCCTCCTGGGCACCGCCCAAGCCCCCGACACCACCCAATCCCTGGGCCGCGCTCTGTGACCTCCTGCCCTAGCAACCACGGAGTCCCTCTCACAGCCTCTCACCGCACCGCGCTAGCTCGGCCTTAGCAACCATGCCCCGCCCCACCCTAGCCCTGGCCCTCATCCATTGGGTAACTCTCTCGATCTGGATCCGGTATTGGCCAACCGGGACATCGGTCAGGAAGAGTCCTCACCCTCCTGTGTAGGTGGGAGTCGGCTAGAGAGTTGCGGTATTGTGGGACTCGGAAGGGTCTCTTTCCCAAACCGAATCTTAATCTACTCTGCGGAAGGCAGTACCCTTTGATTTGCACCGTCTAGCTACCTCTGCCATCCTCTACCAGCTGCAGCTCCGAGGTCTGGAGGTAGAAAACCGTACAAAATGGCCTAGGGGGCGCCTACTCACCCATCCTCCGCCCAGTGGGGTCCGGGTGGGTGGGTGAGAAATGGTCTTCAGTTAACTTAAATTTAGAGAATGCCCCGTTTGTGGGGGACTGGGGAATACATTTTTATTGAGCATCTGTTTTGTGCCAGAGACTGGGCTAGGTAAGGTTCCTTGGGTTCTTATGAGGATCAAGTTTTTAGCCCTGACTTTCACATCTTATTGGGAGGAAAGAAACCATTCCAATTCTCTCTACGGATAAATACCACAAAAGAGTTAGGATTGGGGCGGCGCCTATGGCTCAAAGGAGTAGGGCGCCGGCCCTATATGCCGGAGGTCGTGGGTTCAAACCTGGTCCCGGCCAAAAACTGCAAAAAAAAAAAAAAGAGTTAAGATTTTAGGAGCTCAGAATCAGAGAGAAGGGGCATTTAGGGCAGTGAGAATGGCTCCTGAGCTCTACCTTGAACAACTAACTTGTGTCAATAAGGAAGGAAAAAGCTCAGTTGTTAGGGCACAGGCCACATACCCCAGGGCTGGTGGGTTCGAATCCAGCCCAGGCCTGCTAAAACAGCAATGTCAACTGCAACAAGAACAACAACAAAGAAGCTGGGCGTTGTGGTGGGCACTAGTAGTCCCAACTACTTGGGAGGCTAAGGCAAGAGAATCGCTTAAACCCAAGAGTTTGAGGTTGCTGTGAGCTGTGACTGAACAGTACTCTACAGAGGATGACATAGTGAGACTCTGTCTCAAAAAAAAAAAAAGGAGGAGGAGGAAAATACTACTGGCAGGAGCTTAAAGAGGGGAAAGTGGGGTTGGGGGGGGGTAAGTGCCAAAAATTACATGAGGCATCTTTTGGCCAAAGGAGAGACTAATATGAGAGATATCTTAAAAGAACAGTTAGGCCTAGATCCTGGAGAGTCTTTGATGCCAAGCTCAGCTTTGTGCTTATAGGTAGATCTTGCTGATTTTCCACTGCATTTATACCTACCCTAAGGAAGTGAGGAGTCATTGCAGAGCTTTCAGCAGGGGAGTAACAAAAAGATTTGTGTCTTAGAAAGATCAGTGCAGAGACCTGCCGGGGACTGGGAGAAAGAAGGAGACCAATTAAGAAGTTGTTTTAATACTGAGGAAGAGCAAGACACAGTAGCACATGCCTGTAGTTCTAGCTGTTCAGGAGGCTGAGTTCTGGGCTGTATTGTGCTGTGCCAATTGGGTGTCTGCACTAAGTTCAGCATTGGTATGGTTACCTACCAGGAGGGGGAACCATCAAGTTGCCTGAGGGGTGAACCCACCCAGGTCATAAATGGAGCTGGTCAAACTCCCCTGCTGATCAGTAGTGGGATTGCGCCTTTGAATAGCCACTGCACTCCAGACTGGACAACATAGCAAGACCCCATCTCTAAAAAAGAAAGAAAGAAATTTGTGAGGAAGAGCCTGGCACAGTGACTTATGCCTGTAATACCAGCTCTTTGGGAGGCCAAGGCAGGAGGATTGCTTAAGGCTAAGAGTTTGAGACCAGGCTGGATAATATAGTGAGACCCCATCTCTACAAAAAAATAAGAAAAATTAGCTGGGCATGGTGATACACACCTGTAGTCCCAGCGACCTGGAGACAAAGATTGCTTGAGTTTGAGGTTGCAGTAAGCTGTGACCACATCACTGCCCTTCAGTCTGGATAAAGGAGAGAGACTCTATCTCTTAAAAAAAAAATCATAGGGAAGGATTATGGAGGTATAAAGCATGAAAAGGAGAGGATGGATTCCTTAGGCACTTATAGCTAGAAAGAACTAGATTTGGTAACTAGTTGGATATGGGGGAAAGTGGGAGAAATGAATGATGCCTTCTTAATTTCTGGTTTGGGCAAACAGGAGAGGAAGCAGGGTTTTAGGAAGGTGGCACTTCTGGGCATGGTGAGTCTGAGGTGCCATTGGGACACCCAAATGTAAATGTCTAAAACAGCAATTGAGTATGCCTGACTAGAGTTTACACAATAACTGAAGTAGAAATGTGAGTGAGTGTAGGGCCTTATAGATGCCAACCACACTAGTAGATTTGTTGAGCTTGCCCGGGGAGTATGCATAAAGTAAAAAGAGAAGATGGTCTAGCCATACAGCCCTGAAAAGCACATAAGTTTGAGAGTCTAGCAAAGAAGAATGAACCTACAAAGATAGTTGAGATGAAGTATCCAAAGTGGTAGTTCAGAAGTCAAGGGAGAGTTCGTCGCCTGTGGCTCAAGTGGCTAAGGCGCCAGCCACATACATCTACAGTGGCGGGGGCGGGTTTAAATCCAGCCTGGGCCCGCCAAAACAACAATGATGGCTGCAACCAAAAAAAAAAAAAAAATAGCCGGCATTGTGGCGGGCACCTGTGGTCCCAGCTACTTGGGAGGCTAAGGCAGGAGACTCTGTGAGCCCAGGAGTTGGAGGTTGCTGTGAGCTGTGATGCCACAGCATTCTACCCAGGGGGACAGCTTGAGGCTCTGTCTCAAAAAAAAAAAAAAAAAGAAGTCAAGGGAGGAAAGTGTTGAAGGTTGATGACTAAATTGAGTAAAATAAGGTCTAAAAGAATCCACTGGATTTAGAAACAAAAAAGGTGACCATTGCAAGTACAGTTTCAGTAGAGTGATGGGAGCAGAGGTCAAATTACACTGGCTTACAAAGTGGATGGGAAAACGGGGAAGTAAAGACTCCATGTGCAATACACTTATAAGAAGTGTGGCTATGGCTCAGCGCCTGTGGCTCAATCAGCTAGGGTGCCAGCCACGTACACCTGGGGTGGCGGGTTCGAATCCCCAGCCCGGGCCCGCCAAACAACAATGATGGCTGCAACCAATGGCCGGGTGTTGTGGTGGGCGCCTGTGGTCCCAGCTACTTGGGAGGCGGAGGCAGGAGACTCGCTTGAGCCCAGGGGTTGGAGATTGCTATGAGCTGTGATGCCATGGCACTCTACCCAGGGGGACAGCTTGAGGCTCCGTCTCAAAAAAAAAAGAAGTGTGGCTATTTAGAAGAAGACAGAGAAGGCAATAACTGGAAGGAGACACTGGTTTTTATTCAGATGGGAGAAATGTTGTCATGGATCCAGCAAAGAAGAAAATGGTAAAATTATATGGGAAAGAAGATAACTGAGAGTGGTGCTCCTGAAAAAGGAATAAGGTAGGGGAGCCACAGTGTTGGTGAAGAAATTCACGTAGGGGCAGCGCCCGTGGCTCAAAGGAGTAGGGCGCCAGCTCCATATGCCAGAAGTGGTGGGCTCAAACCCAGACCCTACCAAAGACTGCAAAAAAAAAAAAAAAAAGAAAGAAAGAAATTCACGTAGAAAGGGAGAGGAACATTTGCATTATGAGAGAAGGAAAGCAAACATGTTGTGATTAGCACATTGGTGGTTTGGTGATAGGAAGCTGAGGGAATTCTTGTTGGATAGTTTTTATTTTCTCTGCCAAATAGGAACATGATATTGGCCAGTGAGAGTGGTATATGAGGTCGAAAAGAGCAGAGAAAAACTGAAAAAGCAGCAGTGGAGAATGGGAGCAAAATGACTAAGAGCGTCCATACTTCTAGGCAGTTATGATGGCTGTGTTGAGGCTGGTGACCATTAAGCAGCAGTCTGCATGTTTACATAATATGCGTTTTTCCCCCAACAACATTCAGCCACCTGGTGGCGGGTGCAGAGAGGTTATGAATTGATCTAGGTTTGAGTTTTACCAGGTCAATGCAATGGAAGGACAAGGGACAAAGAAGTTAAGGATCATGGCAAAAGAGTGGTTGAAATGAAGGGCCCTAGAACCTAAACCGGATAGGAGAGTGAAAAAAGTCTTATGGACTGGAGGTCCCAATGAGTCAGAGAACCCATATTTTGGAAATAGTTGAATGAGAGAGTTGTGATCAGAAAGTAGAATAATAAAGTTTGGGTGAAAAAAAAAAGATAATGTTGGTTGCGGTGGCTTTCACCTATAATCCCAGCACTTGGGAGGCTGAGGCGGGTGGATTGCCTTCGCTCACAGGTTCAAGACCAGTCTGAGCCAGAGCAAGACCTCATCTCTAAAAATAGCCAAGTGTTGTGGCAGGCACCTGTAGTCCCGCTATTTAGGGGTCTGAGGCAAAAAAATCGCTTAAGCCCAGGAGTTTGAGGTTACTGTGAGCTGTGACACTACAGCACTCTACTAAGGGCAACAATGTGAGACTCTGTCTCAAAAAATAGATAAATAAAGTTTGAGTAGTTTCAGGCGATGACAAGGCCCAGGCCATGGAAGTGAAAGGCCAAAGTGGAGTATAGGAGAAAATCAGGATGCTGCAATGGCCATTGAAATCCCACTGGACAGCTCGGTGTCTGTGGATCAATCGGCTAGGCGCCAGCCACGTACACCTAAGGTGGAGGGTTCGAATCCCCAGCCCAGGCCCGCCAAACAACAATGATGGCTGCAACCAAAAAATGGCCGGGCATTGTGGCGGGCGCCTGTGGTCCCAGCTACTTGGGAGGCGGAGGCAGGAGACTCGCTTGAGCCCAGGAGTTGGAGGTTACTATGAGCTGTGAGGCCATGGCACTCTATCCAGGGGGATAGCTCGAGCCTCCATCTCAAAAAAAAAAAAAAAAAAAAAAAAAACCCACGGGATGGTGGCAGACTTGAGGAGGAGAAAGGGAAGCGGATGCTTGTGTGTTAGGTACCAAAGTTTTTTTTTTGAGACAGAGTCTCAAGCTGTCACCCTGGGTAGAGTGCGATGGCATCATAGCTCACAGCAACCTCCAACTCTTGGGGTCAAATGATCCTCTTGCCTCAGTTTTTCTTTCTCTCTCTCTCTTTTTTCTTTTTTTGAGACAAAGTCTCACTATGTTGTCCTCAGTAGAGTGCTATGGCATCACAGCTCACAGCATCCTCAAACTCCTAGGCTTAAGTCTTGCCTCAGCTTCCCAAGTAGCTGGGATTACAGGCACCTGCCACAATACCCAACTATTTTTTGGTTGCAGTTGTCATTGATGTTTAGTTGGCCCAGGCTGGGTTCAAACCCGCCACACTTGATGCATGTGGTCAGCACCATAACTACTGTGCTATGGGCACCGCCTCAGTTTTTCTATTTTTAGTAGAGATGGGGTCTTGCTTTTGCTCAGTCTAGTCTTAAACTCCTCAGCTCGAACAATCCATCTGCTCAGCCTCCCAGAGTGCTGGGATTATAGGAGTAAGCCACCGCCCAGCTGGTACCAAAGTCTTTGATGAATAAAGCAAGTTGTTCTGGAGCCTTTAGATAATAGCATGAAGAGAAGAAAAGGTCAGGACAGCTGATTGGAGACCCTAGCCCTCCCCCCAAACCCTCCAAACCCTTAGATCCTAGGAGTGTAAGAGTATATGTAGCCTTCTCCAGGAGGCCATGCAGAAGTGGAACCCTAGGGTTGAGCCAGCTTTGGGCATAGGATGGAGGTGAGCAGAACAACTGGAGACTAAGCTGAGACTAAGCTGATCAGGAACCATGGTTTTCAAGGGCAGAGTATGAAGGTTGGGAAGAGAAGGAAAGATGGGAATGAATCAAGGAAGATGAAACATAGAGCAATGGAGGGGTGAGGAGAGCATGGTTCACCTAGAGAGTTACATGTTGTGGGGAAAGCATGAGGGTAGGTTTGTGGAGTAGAGTGCTGGTAGAAGTGAGTCTGGGGAGAGGGAAAGGGGGGGGTCTGTAGGTAAAGAATGAAGATAACTATGGCAGAGGATGAAGGCAAAGGTTTTGCAGAAAGAAGATGGAGGATAGGAGGAAAAGGGCAGTCGTGGGGGAAGATGGAGTCTATAGGGAAGTGCTGGGTGCAGTGGAGGGGGGCATCTATGAACAGGGTACAACTGGGGAGCAGAAGGGGGTCCATGAGAAGGAAGTCCATGCACAGATTGGAGTGCATGTGCCACTGAAGTGGAAGGAAAGGTAAAGACACCTTTTCTGGCTGGGCCACAAGTTTGGGGGGAAAATGTTCTACCTCTACCTCTGTCTCTCTGTTTCTATCTCTATGTCTGATTGGAGAACTGAGAGTGAGGAGTCAGAGGCCCAAGAAGGGCCTATATCTCATTCTGCATGTGAAACTTGCAGGAACAAGACAGTGATTGCCTCGTCTCTGAGGCTATCTCAGGACAGTGAGGGAACCTGGCAGCCCATGCCTTGGAGGCTTGTTTTTAGAAATGTGTCTTTTGATGTAGGGAAGAAAAAGCCCTCTGGGATATTTTATTTAAAAACAAGATCTATTGACCTCTTGATTTTTAATACCTCCCTTTTCTTGTTTCTAAGGACCTTTGGTTTAGCCCAAGAGGTAAGTTTTTGACATTCCGTGATTTTAGTTTCCCTGCATGAAGAAGAACCATTTGGCTGCTGTGGAAATAATTTATGAGTGAGTCCAGATATATTAATCACCTCTGAAGATGGAGAGGAAATTAAAAAAAAAGAGTCCACTCTGGGCTAAAAACAAAGTAGGTTTGTTATCCTTGCAGAAGACCTTGCCAAGGTTAGAAGGCCACAAACAAACCAATTTGGACCAAAGTTCTTAATCTAGATTTTAATTTCATGTGTCTTGATTTTTCACACCATTTTCTCTCCAAGGTAAAATAATGACTATTTTAATTGGCTGCCACTTACAGAGAGATTCCAATAAGCATGATGGCATACATACATTTTTCTCTGGCTTTCCATGTGTGCTCCAGTTCTTATGATCAAGCTGGTGAAGCTGACTTTTACTGCGCGCTGCATGCCATGATCAGTTGACTATAAATTAAATCCTCTTTTCCAAAAGCCATTTTCCATTAGTGCTAATTTGTTTGCTTCTCATTTCCACTGATCATTAGAGTCTCTGGTTGTGAGCACCAAATTGGAAATAATTTCTTTGACATTTCAAAAAATTTCTCCCCCTCTTGAATGCCATTTGGCTGCAGCTAAAGAACATTATGGTTTGCAGAAGAACAGTTCACTCCAATTACAATTTAACTGACCGTTCATGGCACTGAATCCCTGTCCTTAGTGTCCAAAGATGACACCGTTGCTGACATTGCTATTTCCTGTCATAGCTGTAAAATGCCTCATAGACTTTGCACTGGCCTTCTTGGATGGTGATTCTGCCACTCTGCACATGGCAGCTTTGGGAAGTTGGTAGTTTTATGGACCTACATATCATGGACATTCAGATATAACCATCTAAACAGGAACTGGTTGATTTCTTCCCTCATTCACCCAGTGAACATTTATTAAACATCTATTTTGAGCCAGGCATTGTACCAGGCCACGTAGCCACAGAGATAAGGAAGACCGACCTCTGCCCTTGAGAACTCACACTTTAATGGGAGGGATGGGTAGATTTTACAGGATAGTAGAGGAAGAAGTGGCATAGATGGGACCAGAACCAAGAGCCCTAGTTGTCTCAGGGAGTTTGCCAGAGGGCAAAATGAGGCTTACAATTCTGGGTGGGAGGGTGGCACTGAGATGCAGAGGACCCTGGCAGGGCCTAAGGAGTTGAGTCTGTGGTAATGTGGAAGTGACTGCAGATGAGGGTAGGGTA
Organism: Galagoides demidoff; assembly: GCA_963574575.1. Taxonomy (NCBI): domain Eukaryota; kingdom Metazoa; phylum Chordata; class Mammalia; order Primates; family Galagidae; genus Galagoides; species Galagoides demidoff. The sequence goes on along the minus strand of CAUYQV010083115.1, from coordinate 11,693 downwards.
GTGCCAAGTTTTGAAGGGCCTTGAATTCCATTTTGAAGTTTTTTGTTTTGTGTTTTTTCTTTGAGACAGGGTCTTGCTTCGTCACCCAGCTGGAGTGCAGTGGTATCATCACAGTTCACTGCAACCTCAAACTCCTGGGCTCAAGTTATTCTCCCGCTTCAACCTGCTAGCACCTGGGTCTATAGGTACATACCAGCATGCCTGGCTTTTTTTTTTTGGTAGGGACAGGCTCTTGCTATATTGCCTGGGCTGGTCTCAAATTCCTGACCTCAAGTGATCCTCCCACCTCAGCCTCCCAAAGTACTGGGATCACAGGGTGTGCCCAGACTCCCTTTTGAGTTTAAACTTTTTTTTTTGCAGTTTTTGGCCGATGTCAGGTTTGAACCCACCACCTCCAGTATGTGGGGCTGGCGCCCCACTCCTTTGAGCCACAGGTGCCTCCCTTGAGTTTAGAATTTATTTTTTATTTTTTTTTTAAATTCTTTTATTTTTATTTTTATTTTTGCAATTTTTTTTTTTTTTCGCCAGGGCCAGGTTTGAACCTGCCACCTCTGGTATATGGGACCAGCGCCCTACTCCTTGAGCCACAGGTGCTGCCTGAGTTTAGAATTTATCCTAGCCGCAGGGAACTAATAGAGAAACTGGAAGTGAGGAAGAGAGGAAGTAGTCAAGGAAAGGTTTTTTTTTATTATTATGTATTTATGAGGGTTGGCAGGGATTGATAAAATGTTTAAGAGGAGCCAGCGGAAATGGAAAGATTGAAGAAAGAAGGTAGAATCTAGCACACATGGGAAGGCTGGGTGCTGATGTGGGAATGTTCAGAGCGGAGTGGAAAGGAGGGGGGTGCACTTAATGAGCCATATGCTCTGTGAGGTGGGAGGCAGTTATCCAGGCATCCTCGATTCCTACCCCCCTTTTGCCCTCCACAACCAGTCACCAGGTCTTGTTGCTTCTACCTCTGTGATATTTCTACTTCTCTAATCCTAGGGTCATCAGCATCTTTTGCCAAGACTGCAGGAGCGACTTCCCAAATGGTGTCCCACCTCCAGTCTTGCCCCCCACCAATCTCCTTTCTATGCTGCAGTTAAAATATTTCTAAAACAAAATTTTTTTTTTTTTTTGGCCAAGGCTGGGTTTGAACCCGCCTCCTCCAACATATGGGGCTGGTGCCCTTTTGAGCCACAGGCACCACCAACACAATATTTTCTTTATTTATTTTGAGACAGACTCACTATGTCACCGTGGGTAGAGTGCTATAACATCACAGCTCACAGCAACCTCAAACTCTTGGGCTTAAGTGATTCTCTTGCCTCAGCCTCCCAAGTAGTTGGGACTACAGGTGCCCGCCACAACGCCTGGCTGTTTTTTGGTTGTAGTTGTCGTTGTTTGGCAGGCCCGTGCTGGTTCAAATTTGCCAGCTCCAGTGTATGTGGCTGGAGCCCTAGCCATTGAGCTACAGGCACCAAGCCTATCACTCTTTATTTAAAACCTTTCAGTAGGCCTGTAGGCCTCAGTCCCTGTAGCTCAAGCGACTAGGGCACCAGCCACATACACTGGAGCTGGCAGGTTTGTATCCAGCCCACACCCGCCAAACAATAATGACAACTTTAACCAAAAACTACCCAGGCATTGTGGTGAGCACCTGTAGTCCTAGCTACTTGGGAGGCTGAGGCAAAAGGATCTTTTAAGCCCAAGAGTTTGAGGTTGCTGTAAGCTGTGATGCCATGGCGCGCTACCCAGGGTGACAGCTTGAGACTCTGTCTCAGAAAAAAATAATAATAACCTTTCAGTAGCTGGGCACAGAAGCTCACACCTATAATCCTAGCACTCTGGGAGGCCAAGGCAGAAGGATTACTTGAGCTCAGGAGTTTGAGACCAGCCTGAGCAAGATGGAGACCTCCCTATCTCTACAAAATTAATAGAAAAATTAGCCCGGTGTGGTAGCAGGCACCTGTAATCACAGTTCCTCGGGAGGCTGAGACAGGATGATCACTTGTGCCTAGGAGTTTGAGGTTGCTGTGAGCTATGATAACATCACTGAGCTCTAACAGGGTGACAAAGTGAGACTGTCTCAAAAACAGAAAACATTTTTCAAAAGCCAACCCCTCGGCTGGACACCCATAGCTCAGTGGTTAGGGCGCTGGCCACATGCACCAGGTCTGGTGGGTTCAAACCCGGCCCAGGCCTGCTAAACAACAAGAACAATAACAACAAAAAAAAATGGCCATGCATTGTGGCGGGCACCTGTAGTTCCACCTACTAGGGAGGCTGAGCCAAGAGAATCACTTAAGCCCAAGAGTTTGAGGTTGCTGTGAACTATGACGCCACGGCACTCCACCAAGGGTGACAAAATGAAACTCAGTCTCAAAAAAAGTCAGTCAGGATAGCGTGACCTTGCAGCTGAGCATCTAAGGCCCTTCATTCTCTGATCTCTGCCTGTTTTTCCAGCCTCATCCCTTGCTGTTTCCATCCTCATGGTGAGCCCAGCTATTAAGAACAATATCAAGAGTGAAAATAAGAGCAAATTGTATTGAGAGTATGTTATGTAGTTTTTATAAAATATTATCGTCCCACAGGTAAGGGAACTGAAACCTAGGGAAGCTAAGTAATTTACCTCGGGTCACAGAGCTGGGAAGCGGAAGATATTCAGCTCCAGAGTCCAGATTCCTAACTACTGTACATCCTGCCTTCCCTGTGTAACTCTGACACCTGACATCTGAGCCACTACATATTTTCTTTTTTTTTTTGGTTTAGACAGAGTCTCACTATGTCACCCTTGGTTGAGTGCCTTGGCATCACAGCTCACAGCAGCCTCAAACTCTTGGGCCTAAGTGATTCTCTTGCCTCAGCCTCCTAAGCAGCTGGGACTACAGGCACCCACCACAATGCCGAGCTATTTTTGTTGTTGTAATTTGGCCAGGGCCGGGTTCGAACCCACCACCCTTGGTATATGGGGCCAGTGCCCTACTTACTGGGCCACAGGCACTGCCCTCCTCTGGAAAGCCTTTTATAACAGCCAGTATCCAAACCAAGGCCAGGCCAGGTATCCCTCTCTCTCACTCCCAGAGCATCCTGTACTTACCCCATCATAGCACGTACATTATTGGAATTGAAATCACTTATTTAGGAGGTTCTGTGCCACATTCAAACTGTGTACCCATTTAGGGCAGGGACTGTGTGTTTTTCACATTCATCCCCCAAGGCCTAGCACAAAACATGGGACAAACTTGTTGCTCACTATTTGTTGATTTCATGATTAATGGAATTGCTGATAGTGAGGTTGGATGTGGGGCAGAGGAGCTCCTGGTCATGTTTAAGTGTCTTATAAGGCACTTTACAGACAATGTGACAGGCCCTGGAGACTCCAAGAATCGGGGTGGGGGTTACCAGTAGCAGCCATGGATGCTGGCAAACCAAGAGAAGATATCATGGCAGAGAGGTGTCAAGGACAAAAGCATTTTGAGTAAAAATGATGTTAGTTGTTGCATCAAGAGGACAAGTAAACAAAGGACTAAGACATCTTCATTGAACCAGGCCATTCGGAGGTTGTCAGAGATACTGGTTAAAGTGACACTTGGAAATGGCATTAGAGAGGCAGAAGCCCAGCTGCAGAGGGTTGAGGAGAGCTGTTCCGTGGAGAAACATTAAAGAGAGCGTAGGTGGTTTTTCAGAAGCTGTGCTGTGAAGTGAGAAAACCAGAGAGATGACTGGAGAGGAGGTGAAGCTGATGTTTTGGTTTGCCTTCTTGCTTATTTTTCTTTAAAGATAAGTAAAAGTTAAGTAGGCTCATAAAATGTTTACATAGAGCAGCTGAGGATACACAATTTGAGGGAGTACTGGGTAGAGTGAGGGCCCTGGGGAAGCAGACACTGAGCTCTGGGAGAGGCGGAGAAGGAAAAGAAACGGGTGGCTGCAGGTGGCCGTAGCATGGGAGGACAGGAAAGGATCTGAAGACATTCTTACCTAATAGCCTATAACTTCCTTTGTTAGGCCTAAGAGTGGATCTGAGAACAGATGGAGAAGACAGGAGGGTCAAGAGCTTGAACTGTGGGCTTCATAGCAGGAGTGTTTCTGGCTCCAGTTGTTCTGGAGGAGCGGTCACAGAGTGGTGGTGCTGGGTTGGTTGGAGGTGAAGGTTGGAGGTCACTGGAGTCTGGATTTGTGCCTCTCCTCTGGGCTTCGCCAGAACCTGGGGTATGTCCTATTGGAGCACACTTCATTAAAATCTCCTAGTGGCTTGTTTCTCTGCCCTGCCCGGCCTGTCTGTAAGTGCCTTGAAGGCAGGTACTCACTCTCTCATGTTACCCGATACCAATTCCAGTGCTTACCTTGGAATTGGCACCCAGGACATCTATTTAACTAACTAGTGAGTTAAGGAAATTAAGGTGCTCATTATGATTGCAGGGTGCTGGATGTCAGTTTAATTAACACTGAGGGTCTGCTGTTTGCCAGCGATCACACTAGCCACCCAAATTAAGAAGATGGACTGTACTCATGTGGAAATTTCCTAGCACCTCTTGGTTAAACTGGAAGCCTTATGTGTCAAAGTCAACTGCTGGATGTGAAGGAGTGGCCAGCAAATCCATGCTGAGGCAGGATAGCAGGGAAAGGACAGATGCCTGACCTCAGAGGAGAAGTGGCTTAGAAACAGCCATGGGGGCTCAGTGCCCAGAGCACAGTGGTTATGGTGCCAGCCAGCCACACTGAGGCTGGCAGGTTTGAACCCAGCTCAGGCCAGCTAAAACAACAGTGACAACTGAAATCAAAAAATAGCTGGGTATTATGGCAGGCGCCTATAGTCCCAGCTACTTGGGAAGCTGAAGCAAGAGAATCACTTAAGCCCACGAGTTGGAGGTTGTTGTAAGCTGTGATGCCACAGCACTCTACCAAGGATGACATAGTGCGACTCTGTCACAAAAAAAAAAAAGAAGAAGAAGAAGAAAAGAAAAAAGACATAGCTGTGGGGAACACAGAGAATGGCTGTGAAGTGTGGGGACAGCAGGCAGCCTCCTCGCCTCCCGCTAGAAGCAGTGATGTAGGGTGGAGGTAAGGGGTGGGGCAGAATGTCAAGTTTGGCTGAGACAGAATTTAGCTAAAAGTTCTTTGGGCTGCAGTGTTTCAGACTTTTATCTTGGGTGTAACAGAACCACTGAAGAGTTTTAAGCTGGGAAATTTGTCAGGTTTGTACTTAAAAAAATCTCAATCACTTGTTTAGGGTAAGGCCAAAGACCAGTTATCCTATGAGAGATGAAGGTATAAAACTAAAATAGTGGCAGTGGCGGTGACGGATCCAGGGCAGGGTTAGGAGGTATAACTGGCAGAACCTGGCAACAATTCAGGTAAGGAGGATGAGACAGAAGAATCAAAGGTAGCTCTTGAGTGACTAGGAGGGTGGAGACCCAAGCATGGAAGCAGGACCACCATGGGGAGAGGCAGGTGTGAAGAGTTGATGAGTTCAGTTGGGATCTGTAGACTCAAGCAGCCCGTGAGACATACCAGGAAGGCATCCACTGGTCGTTTAAGTACATGGGTGGATCTGGGGCTCAGGCAAGAGGCCCAGTGTGAGGAGTCCGATTCGTAAGCCTATCAATATAATTTGAAGTGATGGGATCAAGGAGGTTGCGAGGGAGATTACAAAGCACTAGAATTGAGAACAGGAAAAGGACCTGCAAAGCACCTGAGGGAAAATCCAGAGGAATAGAACCAGGGAGACAGGGTTAGGAAAGGAATTCTGAAAAGAGAGTCACTCACAGTTCATCAGGGAGGCCAGGTACATGGGACTGCTGGCAGCACTGAATTTTTTGTGTTTTTCTTTCCTTTTTTTTTTTTTAAAGACACAGAGTCTTACTTTGTCACCCTCGGTAGAGTGCCATGGCGTCATAGATCACAGCAACCTCAAATACTTGGGCTCAAGCCCTCCTCTTTTTTTTTTTTTTTTTTTTTTTTTTGAGACAGAGCCTCAAGCTGTCGCCCTGGGTAGAGTGCTGTGGCATCACAGCTCACAGCAATCTCCAACTCTTGGGCTCAAGCGAGTCTCCTGCCTCAGCCTCCCAAGTAGCTGGGACCATAGGCACCCGCCACAACACCTGGCTATTTTGTTGTTGTTGTTGTTCTTGTTGTTGTTGTTGCAGCCATCATTGTTGTTTGGCGGGCCCAGGCTGGACTCGAACCCACCACCTTAGGTGTATGTGGCTGGCGCCTTAGCTGCTTGAGCCACAGGCGCTGAGCCTCAAGCCCTCCTCTTACCTTAGCCTCCTGAGTAGCTGGGACTATAGGCACCCACCACAATGCCCAGATCATTTTTCTATATATATATATATATTTTTTTTTTTTTTTGAGACAGAGCCTCAAGCTATCCCCCTGGGTAGAGTGCAGTATCATCACAGCTCACAGCAACCTCCAACTGCTGGGCTCAAGAGAGTCTTCTGCCTCAGCCTCCCAAGTAGCTGGGACCACAGGTGCCCGCCACAACACTCGGCAATTTTTTTTTTTTTTTGGTTGCAGCCATCGTTGCTTTGGCGGGCCAGGCGGGATTTGAACCCGCCACCTTAGGTGTATGTGGCTGGCACCTTAGCCACTTGAGGCACAGGTGCCGAGCCCATTTTTCTATTTTTTTATTTTTATTTTTTTAGTAGAGATGAGGTCTCCCTTTGCTCAGGCTGGTCTCAAACCACTGAACTCAGGCAATCCATCTGTCTTGGCCTCCCAGAGTGCTAGGATTACAGGTGTGAGCCACTGCGCCCAACCAGCCACCAATTTTTTTTCTTCTTTCTTTCTTTTTTGTTTTTCTTTTTTCTTTTTGCTCCTCCACCCTCCCCAGCCACCAAATTTTGACAGCAAGAAGTTGTTGGTGACATTTTGGAGCACAGGAGATAACAGGATCAGTGCCTTTGGCTTAATGGAAAAAAACCTGGACTTTGAAGTTATGTACAAATCTGAGTTCAAGTCCCATTTCTACCCCTTTTTAGCTTCAATAAGTGGGCAAACCCCTTTAAACCTTAGTTTCTTCATCTGAAAATTGTAGGTAATAACTACCTCTTGAGGACCTTAAGAGGATTTCAAAACCTCAGCAACGTAACACTAAAGGAATATAAAAAGGCATGAAATCACAAAACTTTAAAGGAGGCAACAGCAAATGAAAAAATTCAACAAATATTTGGAAGGTTGAAGGCAGGTGGGGGAATGTTAACTGACTTGAAGCAAAGGACATTGTCAGCTAAGTGCCAAGGAAAGATTACCAGCAAGAAGGCAGCCATTTAAGTCAGCCAGTTTAACCTCTAAGAGGCTTAATACTTGGAAGTGCAAGTTCCCAGTGAAGGTCAGAAATGAGAGGTGGAACCGAACACAGAGGGATTAACTGACATCTGTGGGCAGAGCACTTCACCCCACTCCAGATCTCTCTTGACTAAGCTACTACTCTCGACGCCCTTGCTACAAGAAGAGAGCTCTGAAAGCCTCCATACTCAGGGATCTCGGGGTTAGTTTGGAGGGCAGGGATGAGACAAAGGTGGAAAACTGATGAAGGAAAACATCTTCCTTTGCACCAGCATCTTCCCCCACCCAACTCCCAGCTTAGGAATTTATCACTCCCACCCTTGCACCCTCCCTGGGAAAGCAAAAAAGTATTTTTGGGGAAAATAAAGAAGTGTTTCTGGGAGACTCTGAAGGAGGAGAAGAAAACATCCTCCAGTAACTGACATTTATGAATTCCCCAATGGAAAAACTAGTTGTCTAATAAAGAAATTTCCAGATACTGAAAGAGATAGCAGCTGATTAAAAAAGCCCACTGGGCTCGGCACCTGTGGCTCAATCGGCTAAGGCACCAGCCACGTACACCTAAGGTGGCGGGTTTGAATCCCCAGCCCGGGCCCGCCAAACAACAATGACAGCTGCAACCAAAAATAGCCAGGCATTGTGGTGGGTGCCTGTGGTCCCAGGTACTTGGGAGGCTGAGGCAGAAGACTCTCTTGAGCCCAGCAGTTGGAGGTTGCTGTGAGCTGTGATGCCACAGCACTCTACCCAGGGTGACAGCTTGAGGCTCTGTCTCAAAAATAATAATAATAATAATAATTAAAAAGCCCACTAAGGGCCTAAGAAGTGAAAAAAGACCTGCACAGCATCATACAATTTCAGGAGAGGCTTTAAGACCATCAAGAGTGAAGAAACAAGCTACAGACAAAGCTACAGGAATCAGAATGACATCAGACTTCTCATCCACAACAGAAACTGGGGAGGCATAATCTGAGGGAAGCTTATTTCTAACATGGTCAGAAATAAGCTTCCGGGGCGGTGCCTGTGGCTCAAAGAGTAGGGTGCTGGCCCCATATGCCGGAGGTGGAGGGTTCAAACCCAGCTCTGGCCAAAAAAACTGCAAAAAAATTAAGCTTCCCCAGTTAGCCTGACATGAGGTCAAAAACTATATTTTCAGGGCGGCACCTCTGGCTCAAAGGAGTAGGGCGCCAGCCCCATGTACTGGAGGTGGCGGGTTCAAACCCGGCCCCGGCCAAAACCTGCAAAAAAAACCCAACTGTATTTTCAGGGCAGCACCTGTGGTTCAGTGGGCAGGACGCTGGTCCCATATGCTAAGGGTGGTGAGTTCAAACCTGGCCCCAGCCAAACTGCCACAAAAAAATAGCCAGGCGTTCTGGCAGACACCTGTAGTCCCAGCTACTTGGAAGCTGAGGCAAGAGAATTGCCTAAGCCCAGGAGTTGGAGGTTGCTGTGAGCTGTGACGCCATAAGACTCTACTGAGGGCAATAAAGTGAGACTCTGTCTCTACAAAACAACAACAACAACTATATTTCAGGGCAGCACCATAGCTCTGTGGGTAGGGCGCCAGCCATATACGCCAGAGCTGGCAGGTTTGAACCCAGCCTAGGCCTGCAAAAAACAACAATGACAACTACAACAACAAAAAAAAATAGCTGGCGTTGTGATGGGTACCTGTAGTCCCAGCTACTTGGGAGACTGAGGCAAGAGAATCGCTTAAGCCCAAGAATTTGAGGTTGCTGTAAGCTGTGACACCATGGCACTCCTACTGAGGGCGACATAATGAGACTCTGTCTCAAAAATATATATATATAATATAAAATATATAAATAAAAATATATATTCATAAATTTATGTAAAAATATATAAGTAATATATATATTTTTTTCAACCGGGCACGGTGCTCACACTTGTAATCCTAGCACTCTGGGAAGCTAAGTCAGGTGGATTGCTTGATCTCAGTAGTTCAAGACCACCCTAAGCAAGAGCAAGACCCTGTCTCTACTAAAAAATAGAAAAACTGAGGCAAGAAGATCACTTGAGCCCAAGAGTTTGAGGTTGAGCTATGATGATGCCATGGGCACTCTACTCAGGGTGACGGAGTGTGACTCTATCTCAAAAAGAAAAACAACTACATTTTCAGACTTTCCAAGATATACACCCAAACATACAAAAAATACTCATGTCTTAGGAAGCTACTAAAGAATGTGCTTCAACCAAACAAGGGGATAAAAGAAGAAGGAAGATGTGGGGTCCAGGAAATGGGCTTCCAGCCAAGAAGCATGGCCAAAGGGAATTCCATGACATTTGTGTACTAGGCTTAGTGAGCAGCACTAAGTAGTCAATCCAAACTGAAGTACAGAAACAGAGATCTGTGGGAAAAGATGGAACTGATCAGTTATGGGTTGAACCGTTAGAAAACTTACTGCTGGGCTCGGTGCCTGTGGCTCAATCGGCTAAGGCACCAGCCACGTACACCTAAGGTGGCGGGTTTGAATCCCCAGCCAGGGCCCGCCAAACAACAATGATGGCTGCAACCAAAAAATGGCCGGGCGTTGTGGTGGGCGCCTGTGGTCCCAGCTACTTGGGAGGCAGAGGCAGGAGACTCGCTTGAGCCCAGGAGTTGGAAGTTGCTATGAGCTGTGATGCCATGGCACTCTACCCAGGGAAATAGCTTGAGGCACCATCTCAAAAAAAAAAAAAAAAAAACTTACTGCTGGCTCGGCGTCTGTGGCTCAAGTGGCTACGGCGCCAGCCACGTACACCCAAAGGTAGTGGGTTCAAGTCCAGCCTGGGCCCGCCAGACAACAATGACAGCTGCAACCAAAAAACAAAAAATAGCCGGGCGTTGTGGCGGGCGCCTGTGGTCCCAGCTGCTTGGGAGGCTGAGGCAGGAGACTCGCTTGAGCCCAGGAGTTGGAGGTTGCTGTGAGCTGAAATGCCATGGCACTCTACCCAGGGGGACAGCTTGAGACTCCTGTCTCAAAAAAAAAAAAAGAAAACTTACTGCTACATATTTGGACCAATTGGAACAAATAGCTATAGCTACTTCGAACTAAACAATTGAAAAGAGAAATGACAATTATTAACTCCAGGTAAAACCAGTTCTAAGAAAAGGAAATGTAACAATCATATACTACCTAAGTGAAGAGTTTGTTTACTTGGTCAATAATGTAAACACTATTGATTTAACTGTAATTGTGGGAAACTATATTATGAGGCTGGTGCGGGGTTGAGGGGGAAGTATGGGGAATAGAGAGTGCTGCAGTTAATTCCTTAACTGCCAGAATAATAAATACATAAATATTGTCTAAAATTAATAAATCAAGTAACAGTGGTGTATTAGTTTGCTAAGGCTCCCATAACAAAGTACCACAGCCTGGATGCCTTAAGCAACAGAGATTCATTCTCTCTCAATTCTAGAGGGTGGAAGGCTGAGATCAAGGTATTGTATGGGGCAGCGCCTGTGGCTCAAAGGAGTAAGGCTCCCGCCCCATATGCTGAAGGTGGTGGGTTCAAACCCAGCCTCGGCCAAAAACTGCAAAAAAAAAGGTGTTGTATGGTTGATTCCTTTCGAGGCCTCTCTCCTTGGCTTTCCACTCCAGCGAGACAGCTTAATTCCACTACGCCTCTGTGTGTATCTGTGGCCTAATCTCTTCTCCTTATAAGGACAGCAGTCATATTGGGTAAATGCCCACCCTGATGACCCTTAATTTCTCTTTTAAAGAAAATAAGGAAATAATTCCCAAATTCGGTCACCTTCTGAGGTACTGGTGGTTAGGACTTCAACATATGAAATTGGAGGAGACAGGATTCAGCCCATTGCAAATAGTGTAAGCTCATTATTTAGAAATACGGTGATAAACCCCAGAAGAAATAGCCAAAAGAGTTGAAAGTCGCTGCCTCTGTGGAGAGAGACTGGAGGGCTGCAAGGGGTGAGGCAGATTCTATTACCATTTGATTTTTTACACAATTGCAAGTGCAGAACTGAGCCTTGAACCCAGTCTGAGCCCAAATCTCATGTCTTTCCATTCTACCGCAGATGGGGAGCTCTTTGCCATATTCGTCTCTCCATCTCCCATAATACTTATACAGAGCCACATGATGGGACTTCATTACACATTTAAGATTTAGAGCTGCGGGAGGTGCCTGTGGCTCAGTGAGTAGGGCGCCGGCCCCATATACCGAGGGTGGTGGGTTCAAACCCAGCCCCGGCCAAACTGCAACAAAAAATAGCCGGGCGTTGTGGCGGGCGCCTGTAGTCCCAGCTACTCGGGAGGCTGAGGCAGAAGAATCGCCTAAGCCCAGGAGTTGGAGGTTGCTGGAGCGACTCCACTGTACTCTTCCGAGGGCGAAAAAGTGAGACTCTGTCTCTACAAAAAAAAAAAAAAAAGATTTAGAGCTGCGTGGCTATGAACTTTACA
>CAUYQV010083113.1:0-17304 GCA_963574575.1 Galagoides demidoff | reverse complement strand
CTACTTAGATTTAGAATACAAAACTTTTTACAGCTCTTTTATAATAAAGAGTATTTAGATCTCACTTGTCAAGAAAATATTTTTCATTATTAAAAAAGAAAATTGTTATAAACTTGTTTCTTTTGATATGTTTCAAAGCATCTAACATAACCTCTTCAGAAACTCCACAGCACAAAAATAAACAACATGCAAACACTTAAGAACTTTACATTCTTCAAAAAACAATACAAATTGGAAAGAAAGTTTTGTATACAAGCCAAGTTAAAGCTCAAGTCTGAACTTAGCCAATAAAGGCAGATGATCTGAAGAGTTATTTTCATTTGGAAGTCCATTAACAGTCCATAAGTCTTGTTCTGTAAGAAGTGACAGTCTAGCTAGAAGTTTCAAGCCACCAACCAAAGCAACTTCAGCTCCTACATTAAAGAAGCACATATATATTTAATGAAACTGTGTCAACAGATTATTGTAAATTAATAATACAAGTCTTTTTGCCAAACTATGATATAGAATTTGCAACCCCTCCAGAAGACAAGTATGAAACAGTTTTTAGAATTATTAATTTAGAATATAATTAAATTAAATAATTTAAATTAAAATTATTAAAAAATTAAATAATTAATTTAGAATATAATTAAAGCTTTATTGAATTATAACCTAACTATAATTCTCAAACTACATAAAATTTTCAGATTTTTTTTCTATTTCAAGTTCTATAAGTAATTTTTAGAAGAAAATATCAATGTAATATGTAAGAATGTTAAGAGTAATTTGAGTTTGACAGCTAGGTAAGAAATTTATCTACCAACAATTCTGTAGTTGCATAAAACCAGACATGCCAAGCCACAGGCCTGTAGAAGTTTATAAATTAGTATAATTTAGTCTCAGAGAGTGAGTACCCACTGAGTAAAAGATGGCAAGTTCTTAAAGCTAAGAAATTTGAGGTGCTGATCCATGACACTCTCCTGCCACCTAGTGAACTTCTATTGGCATGACAACTACCAGAACCTTAATACGAATTCAAAGCAGCAGCCATATTTTGTGGAGTTTGATCTAGGTATGTATAGAAGGAGTAAGCTCTACCTCCTGAGTATTATGAATAAGATTATTCCCAAATGAAAGGTGGTAGACACAAACAGTAAAACAAAAAGCAAAAGAAAAGTAATGCCAAAAAATTGGAAGAAAAAAAAAGGGAAAATAAGAAAATATAGCTACCCACATTTTGGACTTCAAAGTTTTCCTAACTTGTATTTTCAGTAATTTTAAAGTACATTTTCTGCTCCCCTTTAAATACTTTGGTTAAAGTTTGAAAGCTGATTTTCATTGAATCATACAAGGCAAAGTGTTTTATTTATCCCCTTTGCTTTCTGAAAAGTCATAATAGTATAGAGTCCAGGGATGTCCAACCTTTTTTTTTGTCTGCCAAGAATGAGAGTTATCTTGGACCACACATTAAATACACAAACACTAACAGAAGCTGATTAGCAAAAAAAAAGTCCATACATACTTTTTGTGATATTTGACACCAACTCAGATAAGCAAAAAAAGTCCTCACAAAATCAGCACGCAGCCCATAGGCCACAGGTTGGACACACCTCTAATATACACTTTTCTATAAAAGATCCAATATTCCAGGGTCAGCATAACAAAACTGTTGTTGGTAGCATAAGCATGGTTCTACAATGAAGGCAGCATGCCTTAGTAAAATTTAAGCACAAAACTATAACCATTAACAACATACTTAGTTTTGTCATAGAAAAGAGTAAATTATGGCAAGTAAAAACAAGGGCAGTATGAAAGACCTATAAATGAGAAGCTGACTAGAACTGGACAGTAGGCCTGAGGATATATTTCTTAGGTATAATTTGCTTTGGAGTGTTTTATTGCCTCCTTGTGTGTAAGTCATCAACTGACTTATTCAATTATATTATCAATCTATTTCAAAATATTTTAACTTTTAAATCTAGAACTTTATCCAGATGTTTAACCAACTTTCTCAACCTTAAGTTTTTACTACTGTGCTCTCCAGCAGAATTTAAGATTGCATGTATTCTTTACCTGGGAGTCCCGTGATATCCTCCTTTTCTGCAGAGTAGAAAATATAATCCACAGTTATAGCACTTCGGGAATGACAGGTGGTCACTTCTGGAATTCCAGTGTCAGGAAAATAATGTGAATAAACAGATGACAAGCTGAAATGGTGCTGTAAATTTGAAGATAATCTAAATTGAAAAGAAGAAGTGTTAGCATTATCAAGTTTTTCATTACTTCTATAATTCCTCATATTTAAAGTACTTTCTCATTTCCTTTGTAGACTAAGACCAGATATTAGGAAAAACTTTTATTTAAACACACCATATAAAGGCAGACATGGTAGCTCACACCTATAATCCCAGGACTCTGGGAGGCCGAGGTGAGTGGATTGCCTGAGCTCAGGAGTTCAAGACCAGCCTGAGGCTCGGCGCCTGTGGCTCAATCAGCTAAGGCGCCAGCCATGTACGCATAAGGTGGCGGGTTCGAATCCCCAGCCCGGGCCCACCAAACAACAATGAGGGCTGCAACCAAAAAATGGCCGGGCGTTGTGGCGGGTGCCTGTGGTCCCAGCTACTTGGGAGGCAGAGGCAGGAGACTCACTTGAGCCCAGGAGTTGGAGGTTGCTATGAGCTGTGATGTCATGGCATTCTACCCAGGGGGATAGCTTGAGGTTCCATCTCAAAAAAAAAAAAAAAGACCAACCTGAGCAAGAACAAAGACTCCATTTCTAAAAAATAGCTGGGCATTGTGGTAGGTGCCTGTAGTTCCAGCTACCTGGGAGGCTGAGGCAAGAGAATCACTTGAGTCCAAGATTTGAGGTTGCTGTGAGCTGTGACACCACAGCACTCTACCCAGGGCAACAAAGTGAGACTCTGTCTCAAAAATAAATAAACAATGAATATGCCACCAAATAATTTAGCATTCATTTATTTATGCAGTGATAACCAAAATCCATTACCAAGGATATAACAAATGCAGGTATAAAAAAACTCAATAATTAACATACTAATGGGATTTTTTATTATTTATAACATGTTTAAGAGCCTCTACTCATTAATGAACATGTATTTTAAAATAAATTACAAATTTTGTTGTTGCATTTTTTTTTTTAGACAGCATTTCACTTCATCACCCTCCTTAAGAGTGCCATAGCCTCATAGTTCACAGCAACCTGACTCTCAAGCTCAAGCCATTTTCCCTTGCCTTGGCCTCCGGAGTACCTAGGACTACAGGCATCTGCCATAATGCCCAGTTATTTTTAGAGAAGGGGTCTCAACTCTTGCTCAGGCTGGTCTCAAACCCCTGAGCTCAGGTAATCCACCCTCCTTGGCCTCCCACAGTGCTAAGATTATAGGCGTGAACCACTGCACCCAGCCTTGTTGTTGCATTTTTACGAAAGAAAATCAAAGGCTCAGCACCTGTGACTCAAGTGGCTAAGGCGCCAGCCACATACACCTAAGGTGGTGGGTTTGAATCCAGCCCAGGCCCACCAAACAACAATGATGGCTGCAACCAAAAAATAGCCGGGCATTGTGGTGGGTGCCTGTAGTCCCAGCTACTTGGGAGGTGGAGGCCGGAGACTCGCTTGAGCTCAGGAGTTGGAGGTTGCTGTGAGCTGTGATGCCACAGCATTCTACCCAGGGAGCCAGCTTGAGGTTCTATCTCAAAAAAAAAAAAAAAGAAAGAAAGAAAGAAAATCAAAGTGGCCTTCAGGAATCTTACTTGGAAACTTCCATCAAAAGATGTCACAAGAGCCCTATTTTCTTCTACTTATTTTTGCTATGATATAATTTTGTACTGAATCTTAAAACAGCTTCCATAATTGTTTACATTTATTTCATGCAAAAAATATATGTGATGTTATGGGCTGAGTATTTAAAGATCATTTTCTAGTGAAAATGATCATGAATTTTATGAAAATGATCATGAACACATCACGAATTTTATGGATATTTCATGCTTTGAAACTGAAAATTTTAAAACTTTATCCACCATCATGGTGAATAGCGTTTATGGAAAGAAAAAATATTATCCACCAAACGCCAACTAAGTTCTAAGTACTATCTTAGGTGCTGAGGATACATAGAGATGTTTCCCCTGCTTTTAAAGTGTTCAATATGTCAATGCACAGAAGTAATTCCCTAAAAGTGCCCTCCAAATTTTAGTAACTTTTGGCTCAGCGCCCATAGCACAGTTGCTCGGGCGCCAGTCATATACATCGAGGGTGGTAGGTTCAAAACCAGCCCAAACCAACTAAACAACAATGACAACTGCAACCTAAAAATAGTCAGGCATTGTGGTGGGCGCTTATACTCTAAGCTACTTAGGAGGCTGAGGCAAGAGAATCGCTTAAGCCCAAGAGTTTGAGGTTGCTGTGAGCTGTGATGCTACAGCACTCTACCCAGGGTGACATAGTGAGACTGTCTAAAAAAAAAAAAAAAAAAAAGTTACTCAGAAAAGTTTTTACTATATTTGAAAGGTTTATTCATTAACTTTTAAATATTCACTTTTAAAAATTTTTTACATTGGGGTGGCGCCTGTGGCTCCAGACTGAGATCTAGTAAATCAAAGATGACTATTTTTCTGTGATTTCACGTTTGTTTAAATATATAATGGCAATAAATTTTGAAGAGTACTTGAGCTAGTCCAGGCACACAAACAAGGCCAAGCAGTTTCCTTTTATAACACTGCCCAGGCACTTACTGTGCATCAATCATTGCTTTACATGCTTTGCTTTCTCTAATCTTCACAAAAACCCAAATAAGGAAACAACCTCAGAGAAGTTAAGATTCTTGCCAAAAATCACAAAGCAGGCTCGGCGCCTGTAGCTCAAGCGGCCAAGGCACCAGTCACATACACCTGAGCTGGTGAGTTCGAATCCAGCCTGGGCCCGCCAAAACAATGACAGCTGCAACCCAAAAATAGCTGGGTGTTGTGGCGGCCACCTGTGGTCACAGCTACTTGGGAGGCGAAGGCAGGAGAATTGCTTAAGCCCAGAAGTTGGAGGTTGCCATGAGTTGTGATGCCACACTCTACCCAGGGCGACAGCTTGAGGGTCTGTCTCAAAAAACAAACAAACAAAAAAATCACATAGCAGGCTCATGGCTGGGAATGGTGGCTCATGAAGGTAATCCGACACTCTGGGAGGCTGAGGCAAATGGATGCCCTAAGCTCACAAGTTTGAGACCAGCCCAAGCAAGAGTGAGACCCCATTTCTATTAAAAATGAAAAACTGGCTCGGCACGTGTGGCTCAAGTGGCTAAGGCGCCAGCAACATAGACCTAAAGTGGTGGGTTCGAATCCAGCCTGGGCCCACCAAACAACAATGATGGCTGCAACCAAAGAATAGCCAGGTGTGGTGGGCTCCTGTGGTAGCTACTTGGGAGGTGGAGGCAGGAGACTCTCTTGAGCTCAGGAGTTGGAGGTCGCTGTGAGCTGGGATGCCACAGCACTCTACCCAGGGGGACAGCTTGAGGCTGTCTCAAAACAAAAAAAGAAAAACTGAGGCAAGAGGATGGCTTGTGCCTAGAGTTTGAGGTTGCTGTGAGCTGTGGTGCCATAGCACTCTATAAAGGGTGACAAAGTGAGACTCTCTCTCAAATTAAAAAAAAAAAAAGCACGGGCAGGACTGGAACCAAGGTCTATTTGACTTAAGAACCAGCACTCTTTACTATCATCATCTGTATTTTTCATCCATGTGATTTTTGAGAAATGATTTTTTAAATTCAACTACAGTCAGCAAATATCTACTGTTGCTTTCCAGAACTCACTTTTCAGCTGTCACTAGGACCTCTGTTTTCTTCAGCTGTGTTTGTGCCAGATTATTGTCTGTCAGAACAGAGAGAAATATATTAACACTGTTAATATGGTTTGGTTCTAGTTAGCCTTAGTATAGTTGTCTTACTCTAGAAATAGTATTTCAGACATATGTAGATTAGGTAGATGCCTAGTTAAATGTTTTATCCTGGAATCTACATGTTTCAATGGTTGCTAGAATTAGAAAAAAATAAAATACACACAATTCCAAAGCAACATGCAAATAAATCATGCACAGATAATTCTGGAACTTTAAAAAGGTAAAATTTAAAGCTTTAAAACAAAAAAACAGAAAGGAATGAATAACTATATATTTCTTTATATGAATAGTCATCCTTAAGATGTTATTCTTTTAAAAATTTAGTTTTATATCTTCAAAAGGAACAGTATTACCCAGCAGTCTGCCAGAATGTACTGCAAACACTTACCTGTCTTTTCTACTTTTGGTACCTGCTGTACCTCATACACACAGTTCTGTGAGATACCTAGGTTTGGGGGCCAAATTGGAATAGATAAAATTCTTTGTCCCCGTGAAGACTGTTCCTGGCCAGATACCTAAACAAAATTTCAACAGGTATCTTAAGTGAATAGATTTTAAATAGTTCATTTATTGAAAAGTTTATATCTTAAGTAAAAGGTAATCCCCAAATGGTAAATATTACCCTTTATTCATTATATTGTGATTCTTTGTGCTTACACAATCTTGTTCAAATACAGTTTGAAAAGCACTTAGTTATATGAAAATGACAATCTTTTCCTACACATTTTTCTCTAATTTGGGCAGCCGAATGGCCAATAGCTTTGCACTAACACTGCCCATTCTTTTTTGCTACCCTGCAATAGTTCCAAATACAGGCATACCTTAATATTGAGAATTTAGTCCCAGACCACCACCATAAAGCAAGTATCACAATAAAGTGAGTCACAAATCTTTCAGTTTCCCAGTGAATATAAAAGTTAAATTTACATAATACTATAGTCTACTAAGCATGCAACAGCATTATGTATACAAAGATGTACATGGCTCAGCACTCATAGCACAGTGGTTACAGCGCCAGCCACATGCACCAAGGTTGGCAGGCTCAAGCCCGGCCCAGGCTAGCTAAACAACAATGACAACTACAAGAAGAAAACAGCTGGGTATTATGGCGGGCACCTGTAGTCAGAGCTACTTCAGAAGCTGAGGCAAGAGAATCACTTAAGCCCAAGAGTTTAAGGAGGTTGTGAGCTGTGATGCCATGGCACTCTACTGAGGACGACCTAGTGAGACTGTCTCAAAAAAAAAAAAAACAACAAAAAACTACATATCTTAATTTTAAAATGCATTATGGCCCCAAAATGCTAACAATCATCTGAGCCTTTTTGCTGGTGGAGGATCTTGTCTCAGTGTTGATCGCTGCTAGACTGATCAGGGTTTTAGTTGCTGAAGGTTGGACAGGCTGTTGTAATTTCTTAAAATGAAACAATAATGACGTTTGCCACACTGATGAACTCCTTCTTTCACAAAATATTTCTTTGTAATATGTGATGCTGTTTGACAACATTATACTCACAGAACCTATCTTCAAAAACCAGTCAGAGCTGTGCATGGTGGTTCAAACCTGTAATCCCATCATTCTAGGTGGCTCGCCTGAGCAAGAGCAAGATCCCTATCTCTAAAAAAAAAGAGATGGAGATGGCAGCAGATGGTATTGCGGCAGGCACCTTTAGTCCCAGCTACTAAGGAGGCTGAGGCAAGAGGATAGCTTAAGCCCAAAAGTTTAAGGTTGCTATGAGCTATGACGTCATAGCACTCTACCCAGGGAGATAAGAGTGAGACTTTGTCTCAAAAAAGTGAATCCTCTCAAACCCTGCTGCTGCTTTCTCAACTAAGTTTATATAACGTCCTAAATCCTTTATTGTCATTTCAACAATGTTCATGACATCTTTACCAGGTGCAGAGTCTATCTCAAGAAACCAACTTTGGCTCGGCGCCTGTGGCTCAAGCGGCTAAGGTGCCAGCCACATACACCTAAGGTGGCGGGTTCGAATCCAGCCTGGGCCCACCAAACAACAATGACGGCTACAGCCAAAAAATGGCCAGGCGCCTGTGGTCCCAGCTACTTGGGAGGCTGAGGCAGGAGACTCACTTGAGCCCAGAAGTTGGAGGTTGCTGTGAGCTGCTGTGATGTCATAGCACTCTACCCAGGGGGATAGCTTGAGGCTCTGTCTCAAAAAAAAAAAAAAAAAAAAAAAGAAAGAGAGAAAAGAAACCAACTTTTTTCCTATTCCTAAGAGCCAACTCCTCACCTGCTCAAATTTGATGAGACTACAGCAAATCAGTCATCCTTCAGGCTCCACCCTGGGCAAAGTGCCATGACATCGCAGCTCACAGAAACCTCAAACTTTCGGGCTTAAGCGATTCTCTTGCCTCAGCCTCCCAAGTAACTGGGACTACAGGCACCCATCACAATGCCCAGCTTTTTTTGTTGTTGCAGTTTTTGGCTGGGGCTGGGCTTGAACCCGCCACCCTCAGCATAGGGGGCCAGTGCCCTACTTCTTGAGCCACAGCTGCCGCCCCCCAGCTATTCTTCTCTTGTAGTTGTCATTGTTGTTTGGCAAGCCGGGGCTGGGTTCGAACCCACCAGCTCCGGTGTATCTGGCTGGAGTCCTAGCAGCTGAGCTACAAGTGCTGAGCCTTATACAATTTCGTAAAGAATAAGACTTGAAAGTAAAAATTACTGCTTAATCCATCGGCTGCAGAATGGATGCTGTGTTAGCAGGCATGAGAACATCTGTTTCCTTGTATATCTCTTTTTTTTTTTGCAGTTTTTGGCCGGGGCTGGGTTTGAACCTGCCATCTCCGGCATATGGGGCCGGTGCCCTACCCTTTTGAGCCACAGGCACTGCCCCCGTCCTTGTATATCTCCATCAGTGCATCCACCTATCTCCATCAGGTACATTGTCAATGAGCAATCATATTTTGAGATAAATGTTTTTCTAAGCAGTAAGTCTTAAGTGGGCTTAAAATAGCCAGTAAATCAAAGGCAGAGCAGATTCAGCATAATTCTTGAGGGGCCTAGGATTTCTAGAATGGTTGATGAACACTGGCTCCAGTTTAGTCACCAGCTGCATTAGCCCCTGATAAGAAAGTCAGCCTGTCCTTTGAAGACAGATATTGATATTGCCCCTAGCTATGAAAGTGCTAGATAACCTCTTCTTCCAATAGAAGGCTGTTTCATCTACTTTGACAATCTGTTGTTTAGTGCAGCTACTTTCATCAGGGATCTTAGCTAGACCTTCTAGATAACTCAGAACTGCAATTTCTGTATCAAAACTTGCTGCTTCACCTTGCACTTTTATGTTATAGACATGGCTTTTTCCAGAAACTTCATGAACCAACCTCTTCTTCAGCTTCCTCACCTCTCTGTCAGTCTTCAAGGAATTGAAGATTTAGGGCCTTGTTCTAGATTAGGCTTTGGCTCAAGAAAATGTGGTGACTGGTTTGATATTCTATTCAGGCCACTCAAACTTTCTCCAGTAAGGGTATTTTACTTTCTCATCATTCTATAAGCAATAAGGGTGTTTTACTTTCTTACCATTCCTGTGTACACTACAGTAGCATTTTTAACTTCAAGAACTTATCCATTGCATTCACAATTTTGCTACCTTTTTATACAAGAGGCATAGCTCAGCCTATCTTGGCTTTCCACATGTCTTCTTCACTAAGCTTAATCAGTTCTAGCTTTTGATTTAATGTGAGAGATGGTCCTTTCACTTGAACACTTGGAAGCCACTGCAGGGCTATTAACTTGCCTAATTTGAATATTGTTGTGGCTCAGGGAATAGGGAGGCCTAAGGAGAATGAAACAGTTGGTAGAGCAGTCAGAACACACCCAACACTTTTTTTTTTTTTTTTTTGCAGTTTTTGGCCGGGGTTGGGTTTGAATCCACCACCTTGGGCATATGGGGCCAGCGCCCTACTCCTCTGAGTGACAGGTGCCGCCCAGAACACACCCAACATTTATCATTTAAGTTCATCATCGTATACGGGCATGGTTCAGTTACATCAGTGACATCAAAGATCACCGATTACAATCAACAGGTAAAATACTAACAAAAAGTCTGATATAGTGAGAATTACCGCACTGTGTCCCAGAAACAGGAAGCGCGCACACGCTGTTGACATGCAGTAAAGCAAAGCACAGTAAACGAGGCATGCCTGTACTAAGAGAGATCCACTCTCACAGAACTTCAAACTCACTCAAAACTTGAGGGGTGGAGGACCTATTTTGGTTAAATATACTGAAGATCAAGTGATCTAAAGTAAACAGTGGGAGGCACAATAAAAACAATAACAAGGGATAAATTATTCTAAGCTAAAGAATTAAGGCTTGGCGCCTATGGCTCAAGTGGCTAAGGCGCCAGCCACATACACCTAAGGTGGCGGGTTCGAATCCAGCCCGGGCCCACCAAAACAACAATGATGGCTGCAACCAAAAAAAAAAATAGCTAGGCATTGTGGCGGGCGCCTGTGGTCCCAGCTACTTGGGAGGCTGAGGCAGGAGACTCGCTTGAGCCCAGGAGTTGGAGGTTGCTGTGAGCTATGGTGCCATCGCACTCTGCCCAGGGGGATAGCTTGAAGCTCTGTCTCAAAAAAAAAAAAAATATTTACCATTACATAAAGGAAATTAACATTTTGCCAACTGTATTATCCACATCCAACATTCCAATTCTTTCTTGCTACCTTCTGAGTTATCTGTTCATGATGCTTATCTGTGAAGCACCATGTCTGTTGTCTGTGATGCTTTTTTTTTCCACACTCCTCACTTGGGTCTTTTTTTTTTTTTTTTTTTTTGGTTTTGTTTGGTTTTGCCACTTGCCAATTCCTCGTAGCAGTATGGTTGCCACAGATAGATGAAGATGATGAAATTCAACTACATGAATATAGTTACTTATTAGTAGTTGTGGAAAATGATGATAACTTGATAAAGTGAGGGTACTGGATCATCCCAGGTTTCCAAACAGCCATGTAATGACTATCCTTACATTATGAAGTTATGATGAGAAGAGCAACTGAGTCTCTCCCCTAATAATGATGAAGTGATTACTTACCTTTCCTATGGCAAGTCCTTCATAATTCAATTTTCCTTCCTTTATGAAACTATAGAGTGGAGAACCAGGAACAGAATTAAAGTCACCACACATAACTATAGGACAGAGGCTGCCATCTTTCTGATGGGCAACACTAGAAATCTCTGCCAGTAGCATTGCCAATTGGGTTAACTTAATATCACCTCGCCTTGGATTGTACAACAAATGTGTATTAGCTACACAGATTGCTGGAGAGGCAGCACAGTGGATTTTGGGCTGTAAGAGTAAAACTAATCCAACATTGTCTCTGTCCAATAGAGGAATATCAGGGCGGTAGAATTCCACTGGGTTCACTGATAAGAGGGAAAATTTGGAATGTTTGAAGCAAATAGCACAGCCATCAGGTTTCTTTCCTGTCCGCATCTTATATTCACAGTGATAACCTATAAAAAAGAAATGAATTTAAAGAAGGGACTGTTTTTATACATATATGTCAAAACAGCTAACTTAATACTTTTGAATAATGTTTAACAAAGTATATTGTGTAAACATTAGTAATAATTTTTACACATGCTGGAATAAAAAATGTTGAAGACTAGGTCTAACTGGCCTCTTTACTGGAAGACTAAGTCCTTGATATAGGGTGACCAGATGTCCCGCTTTTCAACAATTTGTCCCGTGTCCCGCGGCATTTTTAAAAAGTCCCAATTTTTGGAAACGAACGGGCGGGAGAACAGGAAGGGAATATACGGTTTTCGGCCGCCATGTGGCTATTTCGCCAGAATATGAGTTTTATATTATTTTTGTTAATTTTATAATGTTAAACTATAATAATAACAAATAATTGTTGAGAAGTGATTATGGAGAACTGCTTATCAAAGTTTGCATTGTTGTCAGGCCCTGCCCTGCCCATCCCCCGGCCATGTTGTCCCACCTTACCGATGTTAAAATCTGGTCACCCTACCTTAATATGCCAGTGTCTCTCCCATTTCCATCCTAGTAAAACTCAATCAGGGCCAGAATAAGGCCTTATGTTTACCCCTTCACTCTCCGCCCCCTGATCTTTTTGCTTGTAACCTATACCTCCTCATGCCATTCCAACCATACCGTCCTCCTCACTTGGCTTAACACACTCTAATCTCAAGGCTTTTCCCTCGCCATTTCTGCTACCTGGAATGCACTAATCATGGCTCATTTTACTTTACTTCCTTCAAATTTTTGTTCAAATGTCACCCTGTCTAATCATTTTGTTTAAAACTGTAATCTTCCCCATTCTACTTTGCTGCTTTTCTCCAGAAAACTATCATTACTAAATACACTATTTACTTATTTATATGGTTTATTGTCAGCCTTTCTCCACTTGTAGAATATACACTCCACAAGGGAAGAAACTTTTTTTTTTTTTAAAGAGCCTCAAGCTGTCCCCCTGGGTAGAGTGCCATGGCATCATAGCTCACAGCAACCTCCAACTCCTGGGCTCAAGCGAGTCTCCTGCCTCAGCCTCCCAAGTAGCTGGGACCACAGGCGCCCGCCACAACGCCCGGCCATTTTTTGGTTGCAGCCATCATTGTTATTTGGCGGGCCTGGGCTGGGGATTCGAACTCGCCACCTTAGGTGTACGTGGCTGGCGCCTAAGCCAATTGAGCCACAGGCGCCGAGCCGATATGTATGAGATATTAACAGTACTGATTAATACAAAAGAGCCAAAGATTTTATTTATTTATTTTATTTTATTTTATTTTTTATTTTTGAGACAGATCCTCAAGCTATCCCCCTGGGCAGAGTGCCATGGCATCACAGCTCATAGCAACCCCCAACTCTTGGGCTCAAGCAAGTCTCCTACCTCAGCCTCCCAAGTAGCTAGGACTACAGGCACCCACCACAACGCCGGGGCCATTTTTTTGGTTGCAGCCATCATTGTTGTTTGGTGGGCCTGGGCTGGGGATTCGAACCCGCCACCTTAGGTGTATGTGGCTGGCGCCTTAGCCGATTGAGCCACAGGCGCCAAACCAAAAAGAGCCAAAGATTAAACAAAGAACGGTTTTCCCAGACTTTCATTTATCTCAATATTTATATAATGGAAAAAGTTTAATACCTGATGATTTGAATTTTAAGGTTGCAACTGAATGCCCACAATAATTTTTCATAATTGCAATTTACAAAATTATCTATTTATTTATCTGTTTATTTAAGACAGGGTCTCATGGCTCGGCGCCTGTGGCTCAACTGGCTAAGGCACCAGCCACGTACACCTAAGGTGGCGGGTTCGAATCCCCAGCTCAGGCCTGCCAAACGACAATGATGGCTGCAACCAAAAAATGGCCAGGCGCTGTGGTGGGCGCCTGTGGTCCCAGCTACTTGGGAGGAGGAGGCAGGAGACTCGCTTGAGCCCAGGAGTTGGAGGTTGCTATGAGCTGTGATGCCATGGAACTCTACCCAGGGGGATAGCTTGAGGCTCTGTCTCAAAAAAAAAAAAAAAAGGACAGGGTCTCACTCTGTCACCTGGGCTACTATACAATCGCATCACAATAGCTCACAGCCACCTCAAACTTCCGGCGCAACCTCAAACTTCAGGCTCAAGTAATCTCCTCCCTCAGCCTCCTGAGTAGCTGGGACTATAGGCACATGCCACTATGCCTAGCTTACTGTTCTGTTTTTTTTTTTTTAGACAGAGGTTTACTTTGTCACCCTCGGGAGAGTGCCGTGGTGTCGTCATAGCTCACAAAAACCTCAAACTCTTGGGCTGAAGTGATTCTCTTGCCTTAGATTCCCAAGTAGCTGGGACTACAGGTGCCCGCCACAGTGTTCTATTTTTAGAGACGAGATCTCACTCTAGTTCAGGCTGGGCTTGAACCTGTGAGCTCAGGCAATCCACTGGCCTTGGCCTCCTAAGTGCTGGGATTACAGGCATGAGCCACCATGCCCGGCCTGGTCTATGTTTTTGTATAGATGGGGTCTTGCACTTTGCTCAGGCTAGTCTTGAACTCCTGGCCCCACTTTGGCCTCCCAAAGTACCAGGATTACATCATGCCTGGCTGCCAAATTCTCATTAAATGATTTTCTCTACAATACCATTTTCTGGGTATTTTTGTTGTTGTTACAGTAAGAATTGTAATAGAGCATTAGAGTACTATGAAGTCATCACTCACAGCAACCTCAAACTCCTGGGCTCAAGTGGATCCTCTTGTCTCAGCCTCCCATGCAACTGGGACTATGGACATGCACCATAACACCAGGCTAATTTTTCTTTTTTCTTGGTAGAGATGGGGTCTTACTCTTGCTTAGGCTAGTTTCAAACTCCTGAGCTCAAGCAATCCACGCACCTTGGCCTCTCAGAGTGTTAGGGTTACAGGTGTGAGCCACTGTGCCTGTCCCTCTTGGGTATCTTTAAATACTGTAGATGCCCTTTTAACTTTTCTGTATAGACCAGATATTTTGTTTTCTTTTTTTTTTCACTCTGGGTCTTGTTCTATCATCCAGCCTGCCCCTAATATTTCTTTACTGACCACATCAAAGTTTCTTTTCTCTCAACACATTTTCTTTTCTCTAAATGTTTAATTCTTACTCCCTCCCCCTTTAATATGATCTCTACAATCAATTCTCTAGGATATCTCAGCTTTAACTCCACTCTAAGAAAATACTTTCGAGAAATCCCCTTCAGGAAAAAAAGAAAAGTTCTTTCTGAAACAGATAATAATTTTAAAATGAATGAAATCACAGAATTAATGACAGATCATATTATGATTTAGTTTGTTTACATACTTGTTTGCAAAAACCCCAGGACCTCTAGATATAGCCACCAAATAAGGACATAATTCCTTTCCATTCCACAACATGTCTTATTTTTATGATTATTCTTCTTTATATCTATTGTAGCTGGCATAACTGCCCTGAAAAAAAGTGTTTTAAAAATGTAACTACCCCATGCCTCAAAGGGAGAGAGTGAGAAAGAAAGAAAGAGAGAGGGAGGGAGGGACAGAAGGGGAGAGAGAGGGAGGATGACTTGTTAGTATAAAATTCTATATGAAATACCAAGTTAAGACTATAATTTGTTGGGGATATTTTATTAATTTGTATGGCAAGTCTCTGGATTTGCAGAACTAGTTTCCTTATCTATAAATATGCATCATAAGAATAAGAATTGTAATAGAGCATTACAAGTGAGGGAGTTTACATTAATTAACCAATTTGTCAAAAAACAAAACATATCAATAGCATACACAAGTACTGCATAGATAATATATTAAGTTTCTGTCAGGATTAAAACTCTAGGTGTGCAAGAAACTGGTTGAAATTAGGGTTTGAAGTATGATCTAAATAAACAAATGGACCTTAGGCCATAAAGTCCTCTTTTTCTTAAAGGTGTATAAAAATGAACTGAGTTTTTCTCAAGTATCTATTAAGTGTTTAGAATACAAAAGAGTCATAATACCATGCCCCCAACCTCCAGAAATCCTCTGGAAGAAGCTAATGGTGGTTCATAGGGAGTGGGGACGGTCTGATTAAGTTATATAAGAAATAATAAAATGTCAGTGTTAGAAGAAGTCTCAAATAATCTAGTGAAAGAGCTTATTTTATAGATTAGAAAACTGGGACACAAAAGTAACTTGTCAGATTGTTAATGACAAAGCAGGCATTAGCATTTAAATTAAGACCAGTCTGACAATGAACCCTATAAAATATTGTCCATCGATTTAGGGGACAAAAGAATGACTATTAAATTCAGAGCATAAACTACAGAGTGTTTCATGAGGCTAGAGGAAAACTTTCTACATAGCATTAGTCAAGGTATTTAGGAAGCTCCACTTTATAGGATATTATGTATTAAAGAATTATCTTTACCTGGAGAGATGCCAGGTCTTTGCCCTTGGCTACTAGGAGGTAAATTCTAGGCCTTGAAATGTCCCATCTGATAGGATTCTTTGTTTGAGGGCTTAGGCCACCAGTCTAACAATGTGTTTATAATGGGAGTTTTGGAATATGCCATATCTGTTTTGACCTCTGATGGAAGTGAAGACTAGAGGTCAGCTATACGAGCAGTATAAAATCAAGTCTGAATAAAAACTCTAAAATACCAAAAGCTTGAGTGAGCTTCTCTAGTTGGGTATTGTCTGCATAATTGCCTTCTGGTGTGTTGAGAGGGTAATGTGATCCAGAGAATGACAAAAGCTTGGTTTCTGGGACCCTGCCAGACCTTGCTCTAGGCATCTACCCCTTTAGCTGGTTCTGATGTCTATTCTTTTGTTGTAAAACTGTTATCATTAAGTATAGCACTTTGAAAGTTTTGTGAATTGTTCTAGCAAGTTATCAAATCTTAGGGGATAGTGGGAAAACCTGAATCTGAAGCTAGCTGTTCAAAAGGGGGGGGGGCGGCACCTGTGGCTCAGTGGGTGGGGCACCTGTCCCATATACCAAGGGTGGTGGGTTTGAACCCAGCCCCAGCCTAACTGCAACAAAAAAGTAGCTGGGCATTGTGGCGGGCACCTGTAGTCCCAGCTACTCTGGAGGCTGAGGCAAGAGAATCACCTAAGGCCAGGAGTTGGAGGTTTCTGTGAGCTGTGTGGCACCACGGCACGCTACCCAGGGCGACAGAGTGAGAGTCTGTCTCTAAAAAAAAAACAAAAGAAGGCGTGGCTTGGAGATATCTGAACTGGCATATAAGTGGCAGCAGTCTTGGCTGTGCTCTTAGCCTTGATAATGGAAATATATCGGATAAATAAAGTTTTATATGTTTTTATTAGGTTGTTTTTGGTGTTTTTTTTTTTGAGATAGAGTCTCACTCAGTTGTTCTGGGGTTGAATGCCGTGGTGTTACAGCTCACAGCAACATCAAACTCTTGGTTTGAGCAATCCTCTTGCTTCAGCCTTCCAGAGTGCAAGGATTACAGGCGTGAGCCACCATGCCTGACTTTATTAGTTTTTTTTTTTTTTTTAATGCACAAAGGAATAAAAACTAAATTTAAAAACCATGAAGGAATTATAAACTTTTTGGATGAACTGGCAATAGAGTCTCCAGTTTGTGCCTCTTCATTCCTCTTCTTGTCTTTACATACTCCTTTCTACCCCCATCAGCTCCTTAATACTAAATTTTGGGCTTTGAGTTCTGTTTCTGCTCTGTACATATTACTTCTCTGCATGTGCCTTCCATCTAACTTGCTCATTCATAATTTGGGCTTCCCTTCCATTAGTCTCAACTTCTATGAGTTTGGTCCTATACACTCTACATACTATTTCTTAAGTCAGGTCTTTTTTTTTTTTTTTTTTTTTGAGACAGAGCCTCAAGCTATCCCCCTGGGTAGAGTGCCATGGCATCACAGCTCATAGCAACCTCCAACTCCTGGGCTCAAGCGAGTCTCCTGCCTCAGCCTCCCAAGTAGCTGGGACC
>CAUYQV010083111.1:0-12419 GCA_963574575.1 Galagoides demidoff | reverse complement strand
ATCGGCTAAGGCGCCAGCCACGTACACCTAAGGTGGCGGGTTCAAATCCCCAGCCCGGGCCCGCCAAACAACAATGATGGCTGCAACCAAAAAATGGCCGGGCATTGTGGCGGGCACCTGTGGTCCCAGCTACTTGGGAGGCGGAGGCAGGAGACTGGCTTGAGCCCAGGAGTTGGAGGTTGCTATGAGCTGTGATGCCTTGGCACTCTACCCAGGGGGATAGCTTGAGGCTCCGTCTCAAAAAAAAAAAAAAAAAAAGAAAAGAAAATCACCGGTCCAGAGGTAAACAATCCAGAGC
Source organism: Galagoides demidoff (assembly GCA_963574575.1). NCBI lineage: Eukaryota > Metazoa > Chordata > Mammalia > Primates > Galagidae > Galagoides > Galagoides demidoff. The sequence goes on along the minus strand of CAUYQV010083111.1, from coordinate 12,121 downwards.
TGGTATGAAGTCTCTCTAACCATTAGGAAGGAAGACTCCAGGTATCTGTCTGTCTGCCCTTTCATCATTAATATATTGCCTCTTGGCATAAAATGACTACTGAGGAGGCCACCCTTTTGTCTATAGCCCTGAGAAAGGGGAAGAGAAAAAGGGACGCTCCTCCTAGCCAAGGCAGATTCCCTTAAGGAGTATTTCTGGAAGGTCCTGCGGCACTTCCTGTTTATACTGCATTGACCAGAACATAGTCATACAGCCACACCTAGTTGCAAGGAAGACTAAGAACTAAGTATCTTTTAGTTTAGCATCGACCTCCATCATCTCGTATAAACCAGTCTTCTGTTTTGTTTTGTTTTTTCAAAAGAAACGAGAGAATAAATATTGGTTTCGCAGCCACAAGAATGTGCCTCCACAGACTTCTTACTGCAGGAAGCTAAGGGCACAGCTGCTGTGCCTTAAAATCCATTGGCCATGGCTCCCTAGAAAGGCACCCCCATAATGACTGACACAGTGAGGTACAAAGTCAGAGCCAGTCCTGAAAGACAAGGGACTCCTTTGTTGGCTGACATTGGCTCCAGGACTCCCTGATGGCCTTTGTTTGGCTGCATCTCCCTTAGACAGCAGGGCCACCTGGAACGCTACCAATCTGTGACTCTCCCAGACCTTCTAGCTTCCTCTGATTTCCTTTCACACAGGCATTTCCCCTCATAAAATCCTGCACGTTTAATCTCATCCTGGTGTCTGCTTCTTCAAGTACCTGACTAGCAAAATTGGCAAAGTGATTCACAGTCTCTAGCACAGATGCAGTATGCATGCAAACTCATGGAACCCCATCATGGGCATTGGGACACGCAGACACTCAGGAAATAAGTGCTGTGTGGTGCCCATGGTAGAGGTGGTGGAGGAGGAGGAGAAGGGAGGCATGGAGAAAGCAGTGTTTTACAGGGTAGGGGGACACAAGGTCTCAGGCAATCACTCTGCTTGATTCTCCTTCAACTCCAGCATATTTCTATTACAGTAATATCTGGGTTAAAATGAGCACCAAAGTCAGCATAAAAGGGGGGATATAGATTCTAGATAATTATGATCACAGGGCAATGAACTGTCAGTAGTTAACACCAGCCATTTGGGGTCATTTTTCAACAAAAAGAAAGGGGGAAAAAAGAGCAGCAGAGCAGGTCCCAAGACAAAATTTCACAAAAGTAAGCCCAATGTCCTAAGAAACTCTGGTTCTCATACTGGGGAAAAAAAAAAAAACACGGACCAAAAATTACTTAGTCATGAAGACCTAAGAGGACAATTTCCATGAGAAAGCTTTCGGTGCAGAAGCTAACGCACATGCAAATCTCTGCAAAAATAACAAAGAGTTCCAAGAAAAAAGCACAGTGAGAGACAGTGCAGTGGGGAGGAAAGGTGGAAGTGAAATCTGTATACAACACAGAGTCCCAAGGGACGTCCTAACGTTATGTACCTGGCACGTGGTGGTAGGTTAATAAATGGGGGTTGCCCAGAGAAATAACTGGATGACCCCAAGTTGCAGCTCATCAGTCATCCATTCGTCAAAGGAAGATTTGCAAAACGCCTACCACAGTGTGCCAGGCTCTGTGCCAGGCACTGAGGATGTCACAGTGAACAAAGCAACTGAGGTCCTCGCCCCCACCGTCCTTCTGCAGAGAAATCGTTACAGATATTTTATGTGGACTCCCCTACCTCTGTCTTTCTGTGTTCATGGATTGAATGGGAGCCCACATCTATCAGATTAAAAGCCTCTATTGACTGCTCTAAAATACAGGCAGTCCCTGGGTTACAGATGACCTGACACGGTGTTCCATACTGAACCGATGGGCTCCCAAGGCTCCCCATAAGGATGATTTATAATTAAATAATTAAAATAATAACTTGGGCGCTAGATCTGTCCCGCATGTGAACAAACTCGCATGGCCTAAGTGGTTCCTTGGTATAGCATCTTTATACTAGCTACTAGTCTCCTAGATAAAGTAGCAGCTGGTAGAAATACAAGAACACACAGAGCAAAGAAGGTTTATGACAAAAGAATTAGCCAAAGCCTTTTGTCTCACTGAAGTAAAATTTTCTGAGCTTGAGGAGTAAGATCCTAACAATCAGCAGTTTACAAAAACTGTGTAGTGAGGATATCAGAGGAAGGGAGGAAGGAAGGAAGGGAGAGCGCAAGGAAGGGAAGGAGGGAGGGAGGAGAAAAGAGAGAGGGAAGGATGCAAGGAACAAAGGAAGGAGTGCAAACAACCTTAAATGTAGCTTTTTCAAGAACTGACTTCCAACTCGGCACCTGTAGGGCGCCAGCCACATACACTGCAGGTGGCACGTCTGAATCCAGCCCAGGCCTGCCAAACAACAATGACAACTACAACAAAACAGCCAGGCATTGTGGCAGGTGCCTGAGGTCCCAGCTACTTGGCAGGTTGAAGCAATTGCTTAAGTCCAAGAGTTTGAGGTTGCTGTGAGCTGTGACATCACAGCACTCTACTGAGGGCAACCAAGTGAGACTCTGTCTCAAAAGAAAACCAAAAGAACTTTAGGGGTAAGCTCCCCTCCTCCAGCAACAGAATCCAATCTGATTCTCCAGCACCATCTCCATCATCATCATCTGATCAACCTTAGCCTCCCATCTTGCCCCAGAAATGCCCCTTCTAGTAAGCAAGACAGTGATACATTAGGTAAGTGTTAATCTTTATCATACTTTTAAAAAAATTTCTCCTGTTTCCTATCTAAACCTTTTCATGTGTTTGTCTTTGTTTTCTTTGTTAAAATACCATAATAGTTTCTGTAACTTATTATCACAGGAGTATTATTATTATTACAGTATCACACTGCACTATTATTACCACATATAAGCCATTATAGTATTATTATTACCATATGTGCACTGTTCATCAGGGATCCAAGTTACATACAAATCTGACCTAAAGACATTCTCAGGAATGTCCATAACCCAAGAAGCACCTGTACTTTCTTAATCTCAGAAATCAAGTTGACTCACCCAGGTAAAATCCTTCCTGATGCAACCTTGGATTTCTATTGGCCGTTGCATTAGTCACCTATTGCTGCATTAACAAATCGCCCCCAAACTTAGAAGCTTAAAATAACAGGTCTTTATCATCTCACAGAGCTAAGGGAGTGACTTAGCTGGAATGTCTGGCTCATGATCTCTGAGCTGGGGGTTCAGTCTTTGAAGGCTTGATCGGGACTAGAGGATCTGCCCCCAAGGTGGGGCACTCAAATCACTAGCAAGGTGACACTGGGTGTTGGCAGTAGGCTCTTTACGACGTGGGTCTCTCCTTAAGGTTCCTCAGGACACGCCAGCTGGCTTCCCACAGAGCATGTGATATGATAGGAAGAGACAATAACAGAGACAGAGAGACCAAGAGAGAAGCTTTGTGTCTTTTATAGCCTGATTTGGAAGGTGGCATACCATTTCTTCTCCCGTATTCTGTTGGTCACACAAACCACCCGTGGTACAATGTGGGCAGAGACTAGACAGGAAGTAAAAGCTAAGAGGCAGCATCAGCGGGGCTATCTCAGAAACTGGTCACCAGTCTCCAAGGAGGGCTCCCCCTGCCCCCTGCCCAAACCTAGGGGAGGGAGGTGTTCAAATTTCACTGTTGGAAAATACAAGACACACAGAGGAGTGAATTTACTCTGCTCTGGAAACCATGTTCTGAGCCCAACAAAACTGCTTTTCTGCAATTATACTTTAGCATCATGCCGCAGGCCTGCCACAGGACATCACAAGAAATAGCTCTCAGTCAGTCCCTGCTGGGTTTGTGTCACTGCTGTTCAGTGGGCCCACAGGAAAAATACCTCTCTGGTCTCAGACTCAGGAAAAGTCGGCCTCTGAATAATTATTTTTTTTTCCTGTCTTAAATCTAGAATTTTGTTACCACTTATGTTTCCCTCTTTACTTTGGCTGCTCAGAAGCTCGGAGCCAAATGTGTAAGCTAGGCCGGCATCAATCCTCTTAAGCTAATGTCATTCTAGAGTTACTTCTGTTTGTTTGCTATTTTTTCCAGTTTCTCTCAACTTTCCACCTTATCCTTTTGTATAGTTTGGACTCCTGTAATTCCTCTCAAAGCTTTTGTGGGTTGAGGTAGAGTTTCAAACACATATAAAATTAAAAGTTTTTGCTCAAACGACTAATGACCTGCATTATATGTGCCATCTAGTGGTGAGGGAATCAACTACCAGATTTGTCACATTTTGTCTTTGCCGGGAAACCCAAAAAGTGGGAGCAGAAAAAGAAGGGAGGCCAGGACTCCTCTCTACGCTGTGTTAGGGAATTGAGACTGCTGAGGGTTAAGGAGATTCCAGGCAGAGCCAAGGAGCAGGTGATTCACTGGATGGAACTGAAGATTATTTATTGGAATCTATAGAAGTAACCAAAAAATAGCAAAGAGACTACAAATGAGGAAGGCACTAGCAGTGGAAGTGTTAAGTTAAAAAGTGTCAGAAGAAAGTAAACAATGAAAAGAGACCATATTCAAGCAAATTATCACTTGAAAGGTGCTTAATGTGGGTTGACTACAGATGTGACCAGCCATCTTTTTTAAACATTCATATTATTGTAGGAAGAAGGTTTGAGTCTAATGGCTTTTATTTTACTTGTGAGAAAACTGGAGCACAGAGGGATGAGCACTTGTCCAAGGTTATAGAGCCTGTTAGTCACAGATGACTCTAAGTCCTCTTTCTCCAGCGCAGTCTTACCCCTAGTCATATGAAGCAGATGCTTATCTGGGCTTCCATTTGGCACATGGGTCTTCAAAATAAGATCATCACAGTCATGGAAGCCCAAGTGCCCACTGACCCATGAATGGATTAATAAATTGTGGTATATGTACGCCACGGAATATCATGCAGCCTTTAAAAAGATAGAGACTTTACCTTATGTTTACATGGATGGAGCTGGAACATATTTTTCTTAGCAAAGTAGCTCAAGAATGGAAGAAAAAGTATCTAATGTACTCAGCCCTCCTCTGAAACTAATTTATAAACACCCACACTTTCATATGAAAGCTATAACCCAACTATAGCACAAGAAGAAAGGGAAAGAGGAGAGGGAGGGGAGAGGAGGGGGAAGGATCGGTAGAGGGAGGGTAATTGTTTGGACCTTGTATTTTACAAGGGTACAAGTTAAATCTACTAAGTGTAGAATATAAATGTCTTAACGCAGTAACTAAGAAACGTGGTGGGGGCTATGTTAACCAGTTTGATGGAAATATGTCAAATTGTATATAAAACCAGTACATTGTCCTCCATAATTGCATTAATGCTATGATTTAATTAAAAAAGAAAAGATCATCACATTATAACATGCCAGCTCCAGCATGTTTTCAAGGAATTAATGGTTTTGCAGCTGCCGCTTGACACACCCACAAAACGTCAGGACAGAGGAGGTGGTTAGGAAGCACTGTTTCATTACCCTTCAATACATGGCAAAAGCCATCAATTCACATTGATAGAAAAAGACCCCAGAAGCCAGTGACAATAGGTGAGGAAGCCCCAGCCTGGGGAAGAGAAGGTACATTCATTCGTCTACTCTGTAACCTAAAACCTGCTGTGGGCCAGGTGCCAGACAGGATACTGGGGGTGGCAGTATCAACACACGCTGGCAGCTCTGGAGCCATACACATTCCATCCAACCACCCCTGACGCAGGTTTTTGGGCACAGCTGCAGCTAAAATTGAACCATAACTTGGATCCAGAGGGACCTTTGAAGGCCCAGGTTAAATGTCTCAAAAACAGAACAGAGTCAAGGACTACTGAGGGGGCTGGAGATATTAATTAGGAACTTGAGATCTTACCATACTGACAGCACAAATAGAGAACATTTTAATCATGAATTATATTGGACAGCACTGGCCAGAAGTGCCCTTTCCTGGATTTTCTGCTTCTCTGAGTCCTACCAATTCTTCTGGGTCCTTCAAAGACGGATATAAGCAGAAAATGACATCACTGGTTTCTGGAAGAGGCAGAGCCCCAGTTCTATAGCTATGCCAGATCTGATGTCCTCAGAGGTACAAATGACACACCAGAGACACAAGGCATCTGAAGTTCAGTTCCTTAAACATTTCAGGCTTCCATTCTGGTAAACAGTGACAAGACTAAGGGCAAAAGGAAGAGAAGGAATATTAGGGGGTTTCAGCCTTTAAGGTCAGAAAGACCTAAGTTCCTATCACAGGTTCCCCATTACTAGTGGGGTGATCTTTAGGCAGACTTTAGGGCACGAGTTTTCTTGTTTGTTATGAGGGTTAACTGAGACAATGGACAAGGCAGTGTCTGGCTCATGGTAAACAGATTTCTTATTCACTTCTTCTTGCCCTTTTGGATGCTAATCTCCACTCTGCCAAGAATAAGAACCACAGCTCACCTTCTCAGCAGGTGACAGGTGGAGGCTAGTCACGTCTAGCTGTCCCATTCTGTCAATGTATGTTTATTATGAAGACACCAACGACTGGTCTTATGTCCTGCATCATACAGAAATACTCCCTGAGGGAAGGAGCTTATTGCCTCATGGAGAGATTGGAAAGCAAACCAATAATTATATTTTAGTAATAGTACTAATAATAGTAGTAGTAGCATCAGCAGGAGATAGGTTCTCTTCTCACTATGTTGCCCAGGTTGGTTTTTGTTTGTTGTTTTCTTTTTTCTTTTCTTTTTTTAGAGTCTCACTATGTTACTCTCAGTAGAGTGACATGGCATCACAGCACATATCAACCTCCAACTCCTGGACTTACGCGATTCTCTTCCCTCAGCCTCCCAAGTAGCTGGGACTACAGGTACCCGCCACAAGACCCGGCTATTTTTTGTTGTTGTAGTTTGTCATTGTTGTTTAGCAAGCCCAGCCTGGGTTCGAACCCGCCAGCCCTGGTGTATGTGGCTGGCCCCATAAGCTCTGAGCTACAGGTGTGAGCCATGGTGCCCAGCCTAAACCAAAATTAACTTAAGGCAAGGGGGGCCAGAAGTTTGAGAGCGACCAGGGAGAGAGTACAGAGGCGATATTTCAGCCAAGACAGAAACAGTGAGTAAGTTTGTCTCCTCAGCAGGCACATGGGAGAGGGCAGGCTAAGCAAAAATAAGTCACTGGTAAAAAAGGAAGATGGGGAAGCAAAGTAAATTCAATTATGAAGGTCTACTCAGCACAGGGCTGAGAAGTTTGAACTAATTTGTAGGGGACATAAAGTCTCTAAAAGGAAGTAAAGTCATTATATTTGAGTATTGAAGATATTTCTATATTGCCAGTGTAAGGGTGATTAAAGAGGTAAGGCTGGAAAAAGGGAGGCCAGCCTCTAACATTCTACTCTTCCTCTCCTTCAGGGTTCCACCTACAAGGAATTTCTCTGAGTTCTTTGAATAACAAACGACAAAGCTCCTTCCTGCCTCAGATTCTTTGTACTTGCTGTTCCCTCTGCCTGGACCACTCTTCTCATGGCTGGTACAGAGCTTCATTTTTCTCAACCTTCAGGTCTCAGATCAAGCATTTCTTCCTTTCCCTACTTTCTCAACCTAATTTATGTCCCCCAATTTGAAACTGTATTCTTATTTGTACTATATGACCAATAGCTGCCTTCCTATTAGACGGTAAATCCCATGAGAGTGGTATTGTGTCTGTCCCCATTCATCAAAGTCTCAGCACCCAACACAAAGCCTGGCATTGTGCTAACTCTCTCAACAAATACCGGATCGATGAGGCTGTGAGAACAGTCAGGATGATCATGGCTTGACCTAAGGAACTCGCAGCAAACTGGAAAAAAAAGAAACTAACATCATACAAAGTGAATAGGTCGGGTTTGAGACAAGAATCAGAATGTGTTCCGATTGTACTGATTACACTTTTAGCTGGGCAGGTCAACCACTTTTTACCTACCACATCCCTCAGCATTCCGCTCAGTAAAATGAGAACGACACCCCGGAGTTTGGTGGAATGAGTGTCCTCAAGGGCAGAAGCAACAGGTTAAGGTTAGGGTCGAAAGGTGCGGTGGTGCAAACCAAAACACCTGAAGCCCCGCGGACGCTCCTGGAGGGCGGAAGTCCCTGCCTGACGTAAGTCAGGACGTAAAAGACATCCTCCTTATGCGCAGCGCCATGGTTCTAGGTAACTTCGTAAAGCGTCCGATGAGCAGCAGGAGCTGAAGGGTAATTGAGGGCCGTTACTATTTGTTTCTTTTACTGTTTCACCGTTTTTCAGAAGATAGTTAAGTTTGCTTAATCAAAATCTAAGCTTGGAGACGCTCTCTCTACAGAGTGAAATGAAAATCCCTGCAGAGCGATAACCGAGAAGCAGATGGGCACAGGCCCACGCGCAGCGCCGCCTGGAGGGGAAGGAGGAGCCAGAGCGGAAGGCCCGCCCAGCCCCCCGTTGCTGCCGGCCCGGCGGGACCCTGAGACCTCCGCCTTACTACATTTCCCAGAGAACCCCGAGCAAGCCTCTGTCTCTGCACAAAAGGACAGCCCGAGCCGCGGCTCGCTCCCCCGGCCTCAAGAGTACGGGTTGTCATAACCGAGAAGGTTTCGCCCGTCCAGCCGTCAAGTCCCCAAAGACGTCGGGCAAATCTGACACCGCCCCCACCTAATCAGCATCCCGGAGTCGGCGTCGCAAAGCCCTCTGGGAAATGTGGTTTCCGAGACTTCCGGGAAGTGGAGTCAAAGGGCGGCAGGACACGCGTTGCAGCCAATTAGTGCCGGGCAAGGGCCGTGTCAGGTGACCAGCGAAGACAGCTGTTCCGGAATTCGGCTTTGCCTGGGCTGCTAGGAGAGTACGTAGCTTTGGATGGTAACCCCTGCAGTTACCTGAACTCGATTTTCAGGACTGGCCCCCGCTTTTCTTGCTCCTTGCTTGCTGCCCAAATGTGGCTCTGACCGCACATTTACATATATTTAAACTTGCCCTTGATTTCGAATTAACTTGCAGGCATCATAGGACTTTGCTTTTCTACCCATGACCTCTGCAGCAGCCAAAATAAACTCAAGTTACTTCAACGCTTAGTGAATAAGCCACTAATCAGCTAGTTGACTGCCTTATCTTTTTTTTTTTTTTTTTTTTGAGACGGAGCCTCAAGCTATCTCTGTGGGTAGAGTGCCATGGTATCACACCTCACAGCAACCTCCAACTCCTGGGCTCAAGCGAGTCTCCTGCCTCCGCCTCCCAAGTAGCTGGGACTACAGGCGCCCGCCACAACGCCCGGCCATTTTGGGGGCAGCCATCATTGTTGTTCGGCAGGCCCGGGCTGGGTATTCGAACCCACCACCTTAGGTGTACGTGGCTGGCGCCTTAGCCGATTGAGCCACAGGCGCCGAGGACATTTTCAACTACCTATTCTCACTCCACCTTGCCCTTATCCATGACTTAAATCGGGGGACCACTCTACATTCTCACCTTCAGTTCCCTGTTAATTTTATTTCTTCTATCCAGCCTAGATAATAAGAATCGTCTCCCTAGTTCATTACCTTCTGTGGCAACCCCAGATGCTAGATTAATACAATTGCCTGCTTTTGGTTTGTGAGGTGCTCCTGGAGGAGGAAAAATACATCACCTAATCAACGTCTTAGACTTCAACTAAGTGGCTAGTTACAGCATTGTAGGAAAGTACGCTAAACAATTGAGGCGGGGGGATCTGCTGCGGAGAATCCTGGGGGCAGTACAAGGTTTTAAAAGGGTTGACTTTGGGGCCCATCGAGGTGGCTCACGCCTGTAATCCCAGCACTCTGTGAGGCTGAGGCAGGTGGATTGCCTGAGCTCAGGGTGGGAGACCAGCCTGAGCAAGAGCAAGACCCAGTCTCTAAAAATAGCCGGGAGTTGTAGCTGGGCGCCTGTAGTCCCAGCTACTTGGGAGGCTGAGGCAAGAGAATCGCCTAAGCCCAGGAGCTGGAGGTTGCTGTGAGCTCTGACAGCAGGGAACTCTACCAAGGATGACAAAGTGAGACTGTCTAAAAAAACACAGTTGACTTTGTTACCTCTAGCACCTCATGTTTGTCCAATACCGGTATGAGAATGAAATGTAGAACGAAGTAAAATATTAGTTATGACAATACTCTAGTCTGTCAAGTTGTTAAGAAAGAAGATACTGTGAAGACTCAAATGGAAATGTAAAGTGACATAAAGAATGAAATAAATAGAACAAAAATAGAACAAAAAGCCTGCAAAGCCTGCAAAGGCTGGAGCTGAGGCTCATGCCTGTAATCCCAGAACTTTGGGAGGCTGAGGTGGGAGGATCCCTTGAGCTCAGTAGTTGAAGACCTGTCTGAGCAAGAGCAAGACCCATGTCTACTAGAAATATCAAAATATTCTCTGCTTTGTTGTGGGCACCTGTAATCCCAACTCTTCTGGAGGCTGAGGCTGGAGGATCACTTGAATCCAGGACTTGGAGGTTGCTGTGAACTAGGCTGACACTATGGCACTCTAGCATGGGCAACAGAGTGAGACTCAGTCTCAAAAAAAAAAAAGAGAGAGAGAGAGAAGGAAAGAAAGAAATGAAAAAGAAGAGACAATAAAGATGTTAAATTGAAGTTAAAAGAGTTAAATGAACCCAGAGAAAAAATGATAGCTTTTTGAAACAGTTATGATGAAAAGAGATTGGGTGTTTCTGGTGGAAAGCCAGGCATATACAATGTTTTGTTAGCTTTCCAGAAATATTAAATGATTGTACCCAAAATATTCCCTTGAGAAGTGGCAGGGGTAAGAGAATTCTGAAAACTAGTATGTAATCCAGCTTCCAAAAAGTCATTTTTAGGGCAGCACCTGTAGCTCAGTGAGTAGGGCTCCCACCACATACACCCAGGCTGGCAGGTTTGAACCTGGCCTGGGCCAGCTAAAACAACAATGACAACTGCAACAAAAAAAAAATAGCTGGGCGTTGTGCCGGTTGCCTGTGGTCCCAGCCACTTGGGTGGCTGAGGCAAGAGAATCGCTTAAACCCAAGAGTTTGAGGTTTCTGTGAGCTGTGACACCCCAGGACTCTACCAAAGGCTACAGAGTGAGACTCTGTGTCTAAAAAAAATAAATAAATAAGGAGTCTTTTCATGAGGGGAAATGAGATCCAAAACAGATGTTTGGGCACATCAGAGGCTCCTACTGTGCTGTATCTGTAGAGGGACAATCCCACCCAGACCGGGCTCCAGTTAGCATGGAGGCCATTAAGCAAGCTCCCAGCCCCAGGTGGAGGTCACGGCCAGCCTGAACTTCTAGGAAGTATGCTGCCAGGCACTAAAGAGGATATCTGGTTTGTTTTCATACCATGATAATCTTTGTTGACTTCTATCTTTCTCTCTTCTTTAGCATGAGGTCCACTTGTCATCTGTGAAAAAATCTGTAAAATACGTTAAGCCGTATCTGTGTATGGTGTTTTCACAAACAATGTGATTACTTGACATATTTTTAAAAAGCAGCAAACTGATGGGCTGACAGTTAACTGGAAAAGGTATTGCTTTGAAAACAATCCAATTTATTACCCTTCTTTGTACTTCTAAACTTTAAGACTTGCTATTTACCAACAGGAAATTACGACTACATTTAGAAGTGTCTTAGGAGGAAAATCATGCAAAACTAGCCACATCTTTATATATGCAAAGCAAGTATCTGGAATGAAGAAAACAATTCTGGAATCCCGCATGACATTAATATTTTAGGATAAGAGCTACAAGATCTCCAAACAATGAGAAAACCTATGTATTATAGAAAAAGAAATCATATAGACATCAATTTTGGGTGAGACAGAGCAATGCATCTGAAACTATTTGTGCAAAACCAGCTGGTTTGTTGTTTCATTTCAGTCATTGCTTTTGTAAAATAAGAATTTATTTCTAGGCTTGGCGCCTGTGGCTCAGCATCTAGGGCACCAGCCACATACACCAGAGCCGGCAGGTTCGAACCCAGCCCGGGCCAGCCAAACAACAATGACAACTACAACCAAAAAATAGCTGGGCATTGTGGCAGGTGCCTGGAGTCCCAGCTACTTGGGAGGCTGAGGCAAGAGAATCACTTAAGCCCAGGAGTTTAAGGTTGCTGTGAGCTGTGATGCCACAGCACTCTACCAAGCAACACAGTGAAACTCTGTCTCAAAAATAATAATAATTATAATTTATTTCTAGAAGAAAA
>CAUYQV010083105.1:0-12275 GCA_963574575.1 Galagoides demidoff | reverse complement strand
TATGATGTTTTTAGTGTAATTTCCAATATTGTATATTGGAAAAGTTTGCTTGCTGGGAATAAATTATTCTGCTTACATTTTTTAACTCTGTTCAATCGGAACTCTTTTACAAAGGACAAACTGAACCAATTTAAGTGACATAAGACGAAAAAGTGACATTTAAGCGGGCACCAGCCCCATATGCTGGAGGTGGTGGGTTCAAAACCAGCCCTGGCCAAAAACTGCAAAAAAAAATAAAAAAAAGAAGTGACACTTAAGCAATGGCCAGCTTCAAAGTAAAGCATGTGCAAATGTCATGTTATACTTTGTTCTACTAGTTGAAAAGAGGAAAGGGAGAAGGGAAAGAAGAAAAAAGTGAAAATAGCAGCGCTTCCGTGACTAATGACATTTATTCCCACCAACTCCTGCTGCCTGTTGATTGACAATTACATTATCCAATCAGCACGTACTTATTACATACTTACTGCCAACAGGTATCCTAAGGTTCAGTGATGGGCATGACAGGCAAGACCTCGGATCATAGATATATTTCTGATGAGGGGCATGTTTATGGTAAGCAAAGCCGCTCCTTAGGTGGGCCTCAGCTACCACTCATAACAACGTGTAAGTATCTCCTACCACCCTGTGCACTCTGATTATAATCTAAAGAATATTTCGAAGTAGAGAAATGCTACTTCCATAATTAGATTAGTTTTGTGGGAAATAACCGAAGTGGTTGTATCATTTTGCCTTTCTGAGAGGTCCTGTTCTTCCATATCCTCATCATTATCTGATATTCCCAGTGTCTTAAATTTTAGCCCTTCTAATTGTTTAAGTTGCATTTTCCTGACAATGTGTGCTCTGGAACATCTTTTCATACATTTTCTGGCCATCTATATCTCTTCACTGAGGAGGTGTCTGGTAAGGTCTTTGGCCTACTTTTTAATCAGGTTGTTTGCTTTTTTGTTGAGTTTTAGGAAATCTATATGTATCCTGGATAGCATTTTCTCATCGAATGTATCTTTTCAAATGCTGACCTGATTTATACCTTGTCTTATTCTTTTGACATTGTATTTTGAAGAACAGAAGATTTAATGAAGTCTAGCTTATCAATTCTTTTGTAAATAATACCTTTGGTATTGTGGATAAAAATCATTACCATGCCCAAGGTCATCTAAGTTTTTGCTGGTGTTATCTATTGAGAGTTTCATAGTTTTTTTTTCCTCTTATGCAGGTCTATTTAGTTTTTGTGAAGGGTTAAGGTCTATGTGTAAATTCACTTTTTCACATGTGAATGTCCAGTTGTTTTAGCACCATTGTGAAAATGACTTGCGTGGCCCTTGCTCTTTGGTCAAAAAATCAGTTGGCTATATTTATTTTGGTCTATTTCTAGGATGTCACTCGGCTCCTTTGATCTATTATCTGTTCTCTTTTGTCAATAACACACATTTATTTATTACTGTAGCTGTATAGCAAGTATTAAAGTTAAGATATCCAGTCCTCAACTGCTTCTCCTTCAGTATAGTGCTAGTTATTCTGGGTCTTATGCCTCTGCATATAAACTTCATAATCAGTTTATTCACATCTACAAGCTAACTTGCTAGGCCTTTGATTGGAATTGCATTGAACCTATATATCAATTGGGATGAATTGACATATTGGCAACATCAGCTCTTATCCACGCTCATGGCATACCTCATGATTTAATTAGTCCTTTGGTTTCTTTCAATATAATTTTATTTCTTCTCCTTAAATAGACCTTATACTTATTTTATTAGATTTATACCTAAGTATCACATTTTGGAGTATGGTAATATAAGTGATGTTTTTAATTTCAAATTCCACTTGTTTATTCTAGTATATGGGAAAGTGAATATAGTATATTTTGGTTATTAGTCTTGTAACCTATAAACTTGCTATAATTGCTTATTAGCTCTAAAAGGATTTTTGTCAATTAGTTTGGATTTTCTACCAAAGAGATTATCATGTCATCTACAAACAAAACTGTTTCATTTCTTGCTTTTCAATCTCTACACTTTTTATCATCCTGTCTTAGGAAATTAGCGAGAAATTACAGTATTATGTTAAAAGGAGTGGTGAAAGGGGCATACTTATCCCAAGTTAGGAAGAAAACATCTTTCTAGTTTATCATTAAGTATAATGCTCTTTGTACGTATTTTGTATATATTCTTTAACAAGTTGAGGAAGATTCCTCTATTCTTAGTTTACTGAGAGTTTTTATTATAAATGGATGTTGGATTTTGTCAAATGTTTTTTCTGCATCTATTGTGATTTTTGTCTTGCATTAGTTTCTTGATGGATATATCACATTGACTTTCAAATCAATTGAAATCCTTACACACCTGGAATAACTCCTCCTTCAGTGTGGTGTTTTATACTTTTTTGAATCCTATTTGCTAATATTTCCTTAAATATTTTTGCATTTGTGATCAGAGAGATAATGGGCTGTTTGCTTTTCTTGTACTACATGCATGTCTGCGTAATTTGGTATCAGGGTAATGCTGGCCTCATTGAGTTAGGAAAAATACCCTTTTCTCTTCTAAAAGACCTTAAAGACGACAGAATTGGTAGAAATTTTTCCTTAAATGTTTGTTATAATTCACCATTAAATACCTGTGGCCTGAAGCCTTCTGTTTGGGAAGATTATGTGTTAAAAACTGAATCAATTATTAATACAAACCAATTCTTAAAGTCTATTCTGTGTGGGATTTGAAAGATTGTCTTCCCAAAAATTGGTCCATTTTACCTTGGTTATATCAAGCTTTATTAAAACCACAAGAGATAGAAAAGGTGGAAGACAATAGCAGGAATGAGGAGCCAGGGCACCAAACAGAAAATAGTAACAAACAGGCATAGAACTATTCTTGGAATTTCTTCGTTACTCTTTTAACATATCTGGAATCTGTAGAGATGTCCTCTCATTCATTTCTGATATTCTGATATTCTCTCCCTCATTTCTACTTAGTCTGATAGTGTTTCAATTTTCTTGATCTTTTCAAAAGATAACCTTTTATTTTGCTAATTTTCTCTATTGATTTCCTGTTGTATTATCGACTTTTGCTTTAATTTTTACTATTTTTCTTCTAAATACTTTGGATTGACTTTACGCTTTTCCCTGTTTCCTAAATTTCCTTTTAAATACAGTTTTCTCAGCATCCCCCCCCCTTTTTTTTTTGAGACAGAATTTCACTATGTTGCCCTTGGTAGAGTGCTGTGGTGTCACAGCTCACAGCAAACTCAAACTCTTGGGGTTAATGGAGTCTCCTGCCTCAGCCTCCCGAGTAGCTGGGACTATAGGTGCCCACCACATGCCCAGCTGTTTTTTCTTGTCATTGTTTTTTTAGCAGGCCCAGGCTGGCTTTGAACTTGCCAGCCACAATGTAAGGGACCAGTGCCCTAAATATTTAGCTACAGGTCCCCTAAATTTTGATACATGCTCTCATCTTCATTTTTTAAAACTATTTTTAATTATTGATATTTCTTTATTCTATGTATTATTTAAATGTATGTTTCATATCCATGAAGTTTGGGATTTCTTTTTACCATTCCATTATTGATTTCTAGTTAAGTTTTATTAGAGTCTAATAGCAGACATCATGATTTATACAATTTAATTTATAATATGGCATGTTTTGTAAGACAAAATGTGGCCTAACTTGGTGAATGTTCCATATGAACTTGAGAAAAAAATATATACATTCTGCTGCTGTTGGTGAAGTTACTAAGTATCAGTTACAGGCAGTTGATCAATAATGATATTAAGTTCAACTCCATTCTTTCTGATTTTTCACCTGGTGGATCTCTCCACTTTAGACAGTAAGGGTGCTACGATCTTGAATTATGCTAACAAATTAATCTATTACCTATTAAGATGTTCTATCAGTTTTGCTTTAGATAGTTTGACACTACTGTGAGGCACATGAAAATTATATATCTTTGGAGAATTGACTTTCTTGTTATTACCCAGAGTCCTCCTTTATGTGTAATAACTTTCCTTACTTTGAAGTCTGTTCTGTTTGAGATTAAGGTGGCTACTACTGTTTTCTTTTGAATGGTGGTTAGTATATTTTCCTCTATCCATTGACCATTAACTTGTATATTTCTTCATAATTAAAGTAGGTTTTTGTGAACCAGCTGCAGTTCAGTCATGTTTTTCGATTCATTCTGACAAGTGATTACTGAGATGGTTGAATTGATCAACAATATTTGTTACCATTTTCTATTTGTTTCCCTTCTTCCTGCTTTTGTCCGCCGTTCTTTTTCTATCTTGTGGTTTTAATTGAGCATTTTATATAATTTTTCATCTTTCTTAGCATAATGGTTAAGAGTTTGTAACATGCATTTACAACTAATCAACCCACTTTCAAGTAGCATAATCTGTCTTCACAAATAGCATAAAATAACATAAATACCTAATTTGTCTTTTTAGTCTTTATTTCAGTTTGAGGGGGAGTTCCTACTATTATGTCCTCAAGTTCCGAGGTTCTTTCCTCAGCTATGTCCTGTCTACTGGGAAGCTCTTCAGAGGCATTTTCATCTCTGTTACAGGGTTTTAATCTCTAGCATTTACTTGTGGTTCTTTCTTAGGATTCCTGTCTCTGCTTTCATCACACATCTGTTCTTACATGCTGCTACAGCTGCCACCTTTAGTTTTGATGCTTGCTGTATTGCTTTGATTTTTATTTTATTTTTGCCTTTTACTATGCCTTGTCCTTTTTTCTTGAACACCAGATATATGGCAGCTGAAAGAAACTGCTATTAATAGGCCTTTAATGATATAGTGGTAAGGTGTCAGGCGAGGACAAATTCCGTAGCTTATGACTAGATCCCAGTCCTTTAGAAGTCTAAACCTGTAATCTGTGAATTACAGAAATGCTTCCCGGCAGTCTACTGGCCTGGTCTCCTGGCCAGTTGGATGGAAGGGGGTCACTGAAGTGGGCTGCAGTGGGCGTTTCTCTCCCTCTAAGTTTGGCTAAGCTCCGAGAATGCCCCAGTATGTCCGGTTCTGAAACCAGCTTCTCCTAAGGACAGTGAGAGTATTCCAGCTCATTTCGATGCATGTCCTTTCCCTGTCCCTTACTGAAAGCACAAAATAATTTTGGAAGGAAAACTCACAAAAGTGTGGGGTCCCTCATGACTGTCTTTTTGGTGATTTTAACTCTCAAATTGGTCCATACTGAGCCTCCAGTAATTCATGGATGAATGTTCAGACTTTCCTGTTTCAGGGTTGATTTCCATGGACATCTCCCCTCAAGACTATCAGTTCATTTATGCTGAGGGTCCTTTTATTTGCCTATCTGCCTATTCAGTATTAAGCACAGAGGTTTTATTTATGTCCTTATTTCTTAAGAATCCAAGAATCCTGCTATCAAATTATTATGCAACAGTACATTTTTAAAAAAATTATATCAAGTAGAGAATTGTTATGGAAATCTAAGTCAAAATACTTAAAGCAAAGAACTATATTTAATGATGTAATTAAAAAGTCTTTTTCCTGAATGTATTCTTATAGCAAAATAAATTAAGAGCTCCGAGCTCTTAGCAAAGTCTGTGATGTATTTTTCCCTTGGTGTGGAACAAGATTGATATTACAAAACATACAAAGATTGGGTTTCTTACTGCAGAGACATATTTCTTCATGAATAAGGAGGAAGAGAAAGGAGAGAAGTTATAGCTATTTTAATTCATTTCTTTCTTTTTTCTTTACGACAGAGTTTCACTTTGTCACCCTCAGTAGAGTGCTATGACATCATAGCTCACAGCAACATCAAACACTTGGGCTCAAGTGATTCTCTTGTCTCAGCCTCCTGAGTAGCTTTGACTACAGGTGCCCACTACAATGCCCAGCTATTTTTAGAGACTGTATGTCACTCTAGCTCAGGCTGGTCTCAAAAGCTGTGAGCTCAGGCAACCCACCTGCCTCAGCCTCCCAGAGTGCTGGGATTACAGGTGTGAGCCACTGTGCCTGGCCTTTTTATTCCATTTCTAAAGCTCATTTTATATCATCCCAGGAGTTTTGTAATCTTAATATATATTATGAACTTTGATTAATTATGGCTAAACTTTTTTCCAAAGAGCTACAAGAAAATCAAGGACTTTTAATGTATTACTTAGCTCCTAAAGATCATTGAGTTATGCAGACCCTTCCAAATATACAGAGATTCCCAGGCTGCTGCCCTGGCAGGAGAAATCATGCAATTGCATACATACATTGATTCCACCACAGACTAATGGTCTCCACCCTCAACTGGTCCCTCAAAACAGCATGACAGACCGGCCATGATGGCTTATGCCTATTATCCCAGTACTTTGGGAAGCCAAAAGGTGGGAGGATCACTTGAGGCCAGGAACAACATAGTGAGATCCCACCTGTACAAAAAAATTTTTTGACAACTAGTCAGGGTATGGTAGTGCTAGTCTATTTTTCTAAAGACTAGGGAGGCTGAGGCAGGAGGATTGCTTGACCCTAGGAGTTTGAAGTTACAGTGAGCCATGATGATACCACTGCAGTCTAGCCTGGGAGACAGAGTGAGACTTTGTCTCACAAATAAATGAAAAGGTTAGTAAACATAGCTGTAGAAATTATACAAAGTTAATAATAAGACAATTATATGTAGAAAGTAAAAGTATCCAATAGCCTCAAAGACCTATTGGATAATAGAGGTAATTCCATAGTATTTTTATTTTATGCTTTATGACACTAATATAGAAGTCAATTATAATCTCAAAATATGTCAGCATTGGTTTTCCATTCTTTTAATAGAAAACATCAACTTTGTTGAGAGTAAAATAAATATTCTTTGTAGAATGACTTATAATTAACACTATTAGGTAAACTAGTCCAAAAATAAACATTTCAAAATCAAGGGAGGACAGTTAACTTTAAGAAATGACTTTCACCTATCACTACCTCATTTACTTTGACAATTGAAAAATATTTTATTTTAATAATTTCTTTCTTAAGATTAGTTTTATTAGCTATAGAAAATTCTCCCTTGAAAGGGGATTTTTAAGAATAAACTGACAGGATATTTCCTAGTGAGTTTAAGAGGAGCTGGATATAAAGTGTGTTGTGGACACATAAACACAGTGAAGAGGTCGGGTGAGGATTATTAAATAATCAGATTACTAATAAGTTGGTAGTGATGAAAAGTGAATTCGAAAACATGAAACTATTTTTGAGCAATTTTATGTATTTTAAATATTAAACATGCAGCACTGTGTTTAGTCTTGTGACTTCAAAATCAACTTTTATAACCCATAGCTTAGCCAGTATAATTTTCAATTGACTGTTAGTTTTTAATATAACAAAAGTTAAAGGTATTTGTTATGTAGAAAAATAATTAAAATCTATGATTTAAATGTACCTAAAGAGACTTCTTAGAGCAAAATTATGTTGTATATAATTATAAAAACTAAATTAAATAACACATAGCCCCTGAATTTGTAGTAGACACAAATTACCACAAAGGGAAACTGTGAATTTCAATTTATGTTATCTTTCAAAATCTCCTAGGTGAAGTTTATAGGCTAAATAAGTAGTAACATGATTAAATATACCAGAATGTTCAGTAATGAGGCCAGAGATCAAAACTAATCATGCGGATTATGAACAGGAAAGAACCTGGAGAGTTATGATATTGGATAGAAAGAAATAAAACTAAAATGATATGAACTGTGGTTTGAAGCATCAACAAAAATAAGAAAAGGAATATGTGTAGCCTATCTTCAGCCATTTATATCTCCATTAATTCTTTCATATTCACGTAGCTAACACTTACTGTTATCGTGTACTTAAAATAATTGGAAAACTTAATGAACTGGATCGTGTAGACCTAAGTTAAAACATAACTTCGAGAAACTCAACTGCACTATTTTGAAGCTCAGCCTGTTTTTTTCCCAGAAAAAAAAAGTATAAGAATGGGTTAGAGATTTCCCACTGTATCTTCCCCCAAACTGCTGATTATAAGGACTCCTCCATGTCCATCTCAAGCCTGCAAAAAGCCTGTAGGCAAATGTCATATTTTTCCTTTCATTAATCAAATAATTTCCCCTATATTTGCTTCTTTTTTTTTAATCTACCAAGTGTTTTCAGTATGTTCTAGATCACTCTGAGAGGTTGAGGTGGCTGGATTGCTTGAACTCATGAGTTCTAGACCAATCCAAGCAAGAGCAAGACTCTGTCTCTACTAAAATAGAAAAACTAGATGGGTATTGTGGTGGGTGCTTGTAGTCCCAGCCACTCAGGAGGCTGAGGCAAGATGATCATTTGAGCCTAAGAGTTTTAAGTTACAGCGAGTTATGATCATGCTATAGCACTCTACTCAGGGTGATAGTGAGATTCTGTCTCTGATAAAGATAAAATAAATAAAATAAAACCCCCACACAATTGAGATAGTCCAGTAATTTTGAAATACTACTCAGCCATAAAACAACTTGGATAGACCTGGAGACCATTCTTCAGAGAAGTACCACAATAATAGAGAAATGAACAGCACATGTGATCAGTACGTAACTAGAACTAACTGAACAACATTTATGAGCACAAAAGGAACCAAAACTCAACAAAAATAAAGCAGTGGGGAAGGAGGAGGAGGGAATGGGTAAACTCATACCTAATGGGTACTGTGCACACTATCTGAGTGTAGGGCATGCTAAAACTTTAACTGAATCTGTACAAAAGCAAATTATGTCACTGAGTGTACCCCCTAACATTCTGGAATACAATTTTAAATATGATCAAAAAAAGCCAAATTAAAAAATAAATGTATTTTGATAATAGTAATTCCATAGTTTGCTGATGGACTTGAAAGCTAGGAATCAAGGATGATTCTGAAGCTTGTGTCTTGGCAAGTGGAAGAACATGATTGCTTTAAACAGGAGTGAAGAAAACTTGGTAAGTAGCAGGGCTGGGATGATGTACAAATCTAGACTTCAGGACAGTTATGGGTATAGATATATATTTGTTCACTGTTAGAATCAAGTTGATATCTTAGATCATGAAATTTGAAATTTCCTAGAGAGAACAGAGGCTTAAATATGAACCGTCAGTGTGAAGCAGGGTTACCACACACTGACTTCAATACCAAGGCTCTGAGCACTTCTCCACTTCCACGCACCTGTATCATCCATGAGTCTGGTGAGACAGGGCACTCACACAACTAGTTGTTACTCACAGATAGGCAGCAAGAAGCTACAGAAGCCTGAGATTCACGGAGAGCCTGTCCCCAAGGCTCAGAAAAGCTACTGGGGTGGATGGAGTTTATTCTGTATACATTCATTTTGCACCTCAAATGAAAGGTATTGAAAACATGTTCTGCCCTGGACTTTATACCTGGGGGCAACTTTATGTTCCAGGCTAAAGAATTAAAGGATGTCCTCTTCCAGGACAGGCTGAACGGAGCCTGGGCTACTTGGGCCAGCACCAGCATCTCAGGATCCTGCATTCTCGGGATATTCTACACTTGTCCTTGAGAACTATAAGTTAGAATGGTGGAGAACTAGGTTGGCCAAGGTCATGTGGGAACTTGGGCTGCATGCAGGGTCCCCAGATGTCAGCGTGTAGTGATGGAAAAGAAACCATCAAAAGATCTAAGATGGAGTGACTACAGATGTAAGAGCGTATTTGCCTCCTAATCACATATATTGTATGGATTTATGTCACTTTCTTTTCTAGTGACTGTTTGTCCTAGATGCACTACTTTATCTATATATGGCCCTCTATATTTTAAAGAGTGAATGTATAATTCAATTAAAAACTGATTATAGCACAATTCACATCCGTAAACCAACTTCCCAAACCAGCAACTGTGATGTTACCTGCTTCTTATTTCTATTTCTATTCATGTTTTCTGCCCTATTTTCTCAAATCTTTCCATGATGTGTGGAAATCATGATTCCTATCCAATTTACATTGTTCTAGTTTTATTACATATGTAAATAAACTAATACATGGTTTAGGTTTAATTGAATATATTTTTTTCCAGACTTTTTGGCAACTCAACGTTGTTACTCGATTCCTTCATATGATGATATTGTTGCCTATACCATACGGTATGTCAGTGTGTGAATATTCAACTTATGTGTCTTTTTGTGGCACTATGAGGATTAATCTCGAATACCTAAAGTTCTTTACATGAATATAGGTAGTCTTATTTATGACAAGTCTCAACTTAAACTTTCCCCAGGTCTAAAATTCTTTACTGCTAGTAATAAATTTTTTTCTAACCCTATTATAGACAATATATGTCTTCAGAACTACAGAGACCTTAATGTAATATGCCATTATTCTTCTGCATTTTTATCAACTTCCACTTATAAACAATGTTGCCTTCATTTCTATTAGAAGGCAAATAAGTTTTCTGGGCAATGTCCTAGCATAAGCTTTGCATAAGCTTTGCAAAGCTTAAGCTTTGTAGGGGTATTTTTTTCTTAAACTTTGGGGAAACTAGCCGTATCATATACATAATTTTCCTTGTCTGCCTAATATAATATGAATTGTTCACCTTTCAAAATATTTTATGAGCATATCAGCCTTTGACCTTTTTATTACATTTTTATTATTACACCATCTAGCACAATTATATTTCCATTGCCCTCTTGTCAATGATCTTCCACATTCTGGTCATAAATCTCGCTCCGTTGAATTCCTCCTTTTACTGCAAACCTAGCACTGGGGCTTTTTCAGATATTCATTTTCTTTTGAACAGTTATCAATACCTATCAGAATCTGAGACCTTTAATGAATCAATATTTCCTTAAAATTCTATTTCTTTTGGTGTCAAAATAACGATCAATTATATGGATTTTTTTTTACTTCAACTTCTCAACTTAAGGATTTTAATATTTCTCAATACCATAGTTCAATCAAAGAATGAAATTATTTCATTTTATAGTAATCCATTTTGGATATTGAAAAAGTGTAACTTGTCCCATTTTCAATGAAGAAGAATTATTTTTGAATTTGAGCAATTTCCTCTCTTGCTTGACCTTGAACCCTTAATGTCTAGCCTAGTCACATTTTTTTCTGCTAGATGTTGCCTACAGAAATGCTGGACTTCTGGTTTGCCATGATTTTCATTGTTTCATGGAGAAGAGGATTTTCAAATATTCAATTTAGATTATTTAAACCACATTTTCTTTGTATTTATAGCAGTAGCATTTATCCTATTTGGGCAAAAAAGCAGTATTTTGTCTAGTCACAAAAAATCTATTATTTTCAGTGGATATCTTACTTCTATGACTTAATGATTATGGTTTAAATTGATATAAAACTATTTCATAGTTCTATATTTCATAACCTTTCAGAGTTTGAGCTCAATTCATCTTTTCAATATTTCTACCCAAAACATTGCTTATGCACTCTGGGAGCTGACTCACATTGTCTCAGCTGGAAATATAGTTATGTGTTACTTACCTACAGGGAATGTTTTGAGAAATGTGTCGTTAGGTGCTTTTGTTCCTGGGTGAACATCATAGAATATACTTACGCAAACCTAGCTTACTGCACACGCAGCTTACGTGCTCCTAGGCTACAAAGCTATGTGATACTGAATACTTTAGATGACTGTAACATAATGGTAAGTATATGTGTTATCTAAACATAAAAAGATTCAGGAAAAATAGTGTATAAAAATTATAAAAAAAAAAAAAAAGGTCACACCCATGTAGTGCACTTGCCATGAAGGAATCTTACCAAACTGAAAGTTGCTCTGGGTGAGACAGTGAGTGGTGAGTGAATGTGACTATCTAAGACGTTAATCTGCATTACCCTAGACTTATAAACAACGTACACTTGGGCTATGTGAAACTAGAAATATGTTTTTCTGTAATACATTAACCTTTTGGCTTATTAACATTTTTACCTCATGAACTTTTAAAGTTTTTAAACATTTTCCCCACTGTACAATATATCCATGTAATTTTTTAACTTTTGTTATAATACTTAGTTTAAACTAGATACATTATATAACTGCACAAAATATTTTTATACTTTTACCACATATGCTTTTTTCTATTTTTAATTTTCTACTTTTTCAACTTTATTAAAAACTAAGGCATAAGCACACACATTACCCTTGGTCTACACATAATCAAAACCATCAGTAACTGTCTTCCACTCTACATCTTGCCCACTGGCAGGTCTCAGGAGCAATAACACACAAAGTTCTCATCGCCTATTATAACAATGCCTTCCTCTGAAATATCTCCTGAAAAAAACTTCCCAAGGCTGTTTTACAGTTAATTTTTTTATGCATAGGAGTATATAAACATAA